>JAOQGN010055384.1:0-12650 GCA_027564295.1 Himantozoum antarcticum
GCTACATATTCTATGTATTCATTGACTTTAGATGCGGGCCATAGACCATATGCTAATGGAATAGCAGACAGTGCTTAAAATATACCACAATTCTAGTAGTATAGGTACTGTAGTCTATATATTGCCACTGATCATTCGATTGCACTCTAAACCCTGCATCGCTAAGCCACTCCTGCTCCTTTCTCATCCTGCGGCTGTCAGAGTGAACATTGCTGTCGCTTACCTGTATCTCTTCTTCATCATGGTGATGGATGACTTCCTGAATGACGTTGTCAGGTATGAGCTCCGGTTCTGTACTCACTTGAACTTCAATAGACCTACAAGCAATAACTCACCAATAATGCAAGCTATATACATGACGGTATCATGTGAACTCATTGAAGCACACACCCTGGAGGTTAATAGCACATGACACTATGACTAGACTATGCCAGATATGTACTATTTAATACTTTATAGTTAAACAATTCTATAGGTACAAGATTGTTTTAATGTATTTATGCATTAATACCACATAACAATAATGATAATTTAAATGTTGGTATGCATTTGGCCTGTAATCTGTCCAGGCAGAGACTATTATATGAATCTAGAATTCCAGATAACAACTATACCTAATACCTCGGTACTAAGATTCTATGCAACTCAACTTGAGAAAATATAAAGGTGATTACAAAGCAGTACTTCAGCGTATTATCATTTATATTCTGAACACATTCAGAAACCATGGGAGACTCTAATTTAGATATGAAGACAAAAGACACAATCAAAAGAAACTTGAAGGACCTTTGCATCCCAACAACTGGGTGATACAATATGACAAAGGAACGTGACACGTGGAGAAAATAAATTCATGGAAAGTCGGTCATAGTCGGTAACAACGGACTGGCTAACAACACAACAACTTCAGCATATAATTTATATTCTTGTGTAAAACACTGTTTATGCTTCAAGTTACTCAAATAACACAAACCATTTCTAGGCATTTATATTATATTCATGTTTACGTAATCCGCAAGCTTGACACAATTAGTAGCTTTGCCTATTCGGTATGCAGGTGTCTCTGGGTTAGTATGAATGATAGACTTGAACCCAATATGGACTTCATAAATGCAGTACTCTATTTTGATTGTATGTATGAAATGCAAACAACGAAACAAGGACTAATAATACTAACGTTGCTGGTGCAGCTTTAGGAGTAACGGTTTTGCCATTTAATCTGTCCGGCAGAGAGTCGAGAGCTGCGCACATCTTCAACAGCAGGTCAGTTTGCACATTCTCTGTCTGGTTAACTTGTGTCCTGAATCCAGTCATTGTAGAGAACAGTTCCTTCAAGTCCTCACACATCTTTGAGATGCCGAGTCTATTCACCAAACTGTTTTCTTTCTTCTTCTTCTCCTGAAACAATCCAGATAAAATCAGACAATAGCTTTGCCTAATTTAGCAATATATTATAATCTAATTGAGCTGGGATTAAACACTAGGATTGCCTGTGGCAAAATGACTGATTGTTATTGATTGTTATCATATTATCCTATCAGTGAACTTAAAGATTACAAGTGTGTGTGAAATTATTATTAATTTTTACTGCTGTTTGTGAAACCATTAGCATAGAGACATGACAGCTGGAGTTGGACCTCCTGACATTTTCCTACCCGCTATTAATGAGCTATGGCTAGGGAAGTTACCATCCATAGTAAAGTGGTAATACGGAAATAAAGTAGAAAATGCCGTAATAATGCAACTTTGGCTACAATTCTTACATATGTTGGTAGAATTCCAATTCAGTCCGGTTGGCGTAAGACCAAGTTCCCAATTTCCAGTTTCGGATGCCAAAACCCTAATCCCAAAATATAAGTCTAAGACAAGTTAATTGAACTAAAAAGGAATTATATCCATATTTTACTTACAGCCTCTATTCTTTCTCTCTCTTCCTGTTCAAGCTGTGCTTTAGTCTTCTTGGTGTGCATCTCACGGGTGCCCCACGAGATGTCGTTCATGTTACACAAGAAGTATATAATGAGCAGCAGATAACCACTGGGTATACACAGGAAGTACAGAGGCCCGTACAACATGCAGGCAAATTCCTGAGGGTGAAGTATAGCAGCTATAATGAACACTGAGATGAGCAGCATAACAAATATAACATTGGGAGACGTCCATCCTTCAAACACAAAGTTGATAGCTGTACCCACGAGCACCACCATCATGATGACAGCGTAGAATGCGCTGAGTACGGCAGCAATAATGAGTTGGTGGGAAGACTTCATCAGTATGCAAACTACTATAAAGCAGCCTGGTGGGATAAGTGCCAACGTGTAGGAGCAGTAGAGGCTCACTCTGAACACCGTGTGGTAGGCTCCTGCTGTCATCAACAATACAGTAGCTGGTCCAAGGATAGAAGAAGCAAAGACTAAGAACTGATAGAGCAGGTAAAGTCTGCTGATGTTATCATTTACCTATAAAACACAAGTCACAAGTTTAATGTGTATAAAATACATTCAATACAAAAATCAGAAATAAATATAGACCCATCATATATGTACACTATAATATATCTATGTATAAACATAGACCCATCATATATGTACACTATAATATATCTATGTATAAAATAGGTCTATGGCAATAAATAAAATACTCTAGAAGAAAATTAAAATATGCAGCGGAACTTAAACAGACACAGAACCAGGAAAATGTGGACTTTGCAACGATTGCTGGTTCATTAAGGAGTTAGCCGATCTCTCCTTATTTCAATGATTTCCAATAAAATTTCAAAAAAACTCTGATTACTAAATACTCATACATAAAAGCTATGCGCTTATACTAAATACTAAGCATTTTGGATGTAGACAAGGAATGTACTCTTAAAACTTAGGATTTTTTTAAATAATGTTTATCTTATTTAGTCAATAAACTCATGCAATAGTTGAGACAATGAAAAGAGCGATAACAAATTACATATTTAAAATACTGCTACATCGTGAGAGAGCATTAATGATTTAAATAAAACAGCTCATATCTTATTTATCAGGGCGCTACTAGTGGTACTAACACATACATACCATGACAGTGTTGCCTGAATCAGACAACAGATCGATAGTGTTAGCAAGTGTTGAAGGTCCCCATCTACGTCTCTGGTTGTAGAACTCATTGAATTGCTCCGGAGCGTAGGTTAAAGCATCAGAAGCAGCACAATACTCCACACGGTAACCCTGCTGTAAGATAAGTGTACACAACCAACGATCCTCACCTATAAACAAATATTGATCTAATGAATATAACGAATATTAGAATTGGTGATTTGTATGGATTGAACTTCATACAGACCAACAATTATCCCCTAAAGTGTGTGAATGTTTGGGTGCCAAAGCAGGAATAATTGTGCAAAAAATACAGCAAGTTGTGACATTGTGTTTAGAACTTGGGACACAATAATGTTCCATATGTTTGCAAGAATCATCACCTGCTTCATCATTAGCCAAGTGAGGAAACGCCAAACAGTTTAATGCGAAGAAGTACATCACTTACCCTGATCATATTGCACAAATTCCGAGGCTTTAGAGGCTTGAGAAGTGTAGGTGTTCATCACGTTGTCATCCATCATAGCAGATCCACGGAAGAGGGAGAAGCAGCCAGGAGCACAAAGTACACAACCAAATACATGTTCAGCAGCTTTTTGCAGCCAATGGCCACAAGCATACTCAAACATCTGAAACCATATGATCGGTCCTACAAATGAGAAATACACAAGCTGAAAATTCAAAATCTTTGGCTGGGAAGATTCATTATTTTTTTTACGAATATTGGTGAGGTAAACAAGTGTAGCATAGCTTGATCTGGACTCCGCTGAGATCTTACTAAACAGGTTTTTCACTGCGACTATTAATTGAATTAAGAAATTATTTCCATTATCCATTAAAAAGGATTCAAATCCATTAAAGTAATTATAATGTATGCAATATACATGTACATGGAGATATCACATGAACTCATTGAAACACACACCCTGAAGTTAATAGCTATTATATGTACTATTTATACATAGTATCTATCAACTCCATGATAGATAAGTAGATTATTTTAATAATGCATTATTGCCACATAAAAATAATTATAATATTAATGAAAAATTGCAGACAGGAAAGTGAATCTTACAATTCACATCAATTAAACACAGGAATACACATGCTTTCGTCTAAAATATAAGAAAATATTGTAATAAAACCTAATAACGGCGTACAATAAAATCATGCGCATCACAAATTATAGTATCACTATTACAAGCCATTGTTGCAACCTAAATACGCCTCACTAAACAGCATACACTATATTCAAGGTTGGTTTCCCATTGGAAGACACCCGTAATAACTGCTAACTAATTACATACACCGTACACCTTACTTATAGTCTCGTACCCCATATGATATCTAATATATCAGAACGTAATGGTTCTGTACCTGTTCCAATTGGATGAATTCTTCCACAGGCAGCGCCCACTTTCTTGTTTTTCTTCATTCTATCCATCAATAGTCTGACAGCATCTGGTTTGAAGTCGACATCCCCGTCCAAAGTTAGTAGGAAAGTATTCTCTGCCTGAATAAATGTATAATAATGTATAAAATATTTATGAAAATGTATAAAATAACAACCATTGGTAATATTAGATCTTTTTAAAAGATTATAAAATAATCTTTATTAGTTGATCACGATAAAATGCCATAAGATATGGGCCTACCGGACTGATTATCATCGCAAACATTAAAATGCTACAGTTTAATTATGATTACTGTATAAAGCTTCCAACATAACAGTATATTGAATATGATTCAAGACACTTTCATTTTGTATGTAACTATTTACAAGAGTTGACTAGAAATATGGAGAGAGGTTCAGGACTTCCTTCAATACTGACAAGTTATGAGATAATCTTTCCATCAGTTTGTGGTATGTGACTGGAGCTGAAAGGTTATATTCCATAAAACATGACTTCATTGTGTACTTGGATATATGACCTAATGCCGCATTGAGCAATCTACTGTTTCAATGGTCTAACGGTTCAATGGTCCAGGTCTATATCGTTGTACTGCCTAATGTAATGAATAGCATTAGTACATGAATATTTACCTTGACATGGAAATCTTCACCCATCACATCAAACACATCAGATTTAGTGTAGTGAGTTGTCTTTCTACGCTTTTGACTCTTAGTTGCGGTTTTAGCCCAGCTGATATGTTTACCAGGACCACTACGTAGTGTTCTCATAACATAATCATCATCTTCACAAATCATCTTATAACCAAGGAGATAGTACATGTACATCACCTGTCAAATGAAGTGTAGATATGTTTGGTATCAGTAGCATTGCAATCATCTTATTCTAAGAAGATGATTTAAAAACTAATTTTGGTTTACTGGTAATTGTATTCTTGATTATATTTTTCAGTTAGTAGCATTGAGAATGAGGTAATTTGAAATTAAACATGATTGAACATAACATCAATATTCACCGTAAATATTTGTTTACCCATTAGTATGAAATATATTATAGAATATTATATATACTTAGGTGTAATCTTATTGCAATGGAAAATGGTTGGGGGAAATATTGACAAGAAAAGACAACTCCTAAGAAAATATTATATATGCTAGAATAGGTAAGAATGAATTTCAGCTATACCTGCGACCAACGTTTCTTGTGTCTGATCTTGTCTTTGTCTTTGATGTGGGCGGTAAGAATTGTACCACCGGGTAAAGTCCATTTAAGCTGTCCTCCATAAGGCGTGGGAATACGCGTAGGTGGTGGGTTACATACGGCTGTCTCATGCACAGATGAAGCTGCCAAGTCCATTACTTCACACAGTGTCACCACAAAGCTATTGGGTACCCTCTCCTCATCATCATTAAACTCAAGAGCATCGTCAAATAGAATGTGAGCTAAAACAATACGAGGCAATGTTAAATCACCCTCTTAGTCCGCTAATGAGCCATGCATGTAGATAACTTATCACACAAACATCTCACTAATTGTAGATCACTTGCTTATACTACGATACATGGCTGCGTATTCACTGAGCTAGTAGACTATTCAATGAGTAATTTTAAGAGGATTTACAAGATTACCGCTGAAGGTGAACAAAATAATAGAACTCTCCCATACTCCTCGCCTTCGCATTTTGACATTGCCGGCCAGATGTTACAAAATCATGAGCAAAACATTACACTAAACTAATTTAAAAAATAATTAGACTAAAACCTTTCCAATGAAATACGAACAGAACTGAAAACTGAAATTAAATATCCATTGCATATATCAAACATTGCATGTTGTATAAATCATGCCTACCAATTTCTCTATTACAGAAGGAACTACATTAACAATTATTATCGGTGAATGTAAATTGTGAACATGATTGCAATAAACAATTTAGTTGAAATTAATCGGTTGAAATTCATTAAATTTCGAAGTTCACATCATCTAAGGCTGAAGAAAAGTATAAAGTAAAGCAAGCATAAAGTAAAGCAAGTATGAAATCATTAGTGTCATATCTATTTTTAGAAAAGGGAAATGAGCGACAACCACTTGATGGTGTCCGTCTCAAGCACATGATTCTCATGCACACAAACTGATTGACAGCCTACCCTCAAACTCATAGTAGTCCGGGTCTCTAATTCCAAAGTATTTCTGGGCATTACGTCTAGCACTCTGATCACTGTCCATTCTAAATATAGACTTGAGGAGTTGTGTCATCTCATTACGGGTTTCATGCCACATGGTAGCTACTGCATAGATCTTAGGAATAGCGTGGTCATTATAGCGATCTTCATGCCTCTTACTGTTTAGGGACATAGAGCTGCCATCAATACTGCTTTCCATACCTGCAATGGCAATGATATATACGTGAACATTATGCAATGATATTAATTGAAACATTACTCAAAAGTTAAATGAAGTTTCTGTAATTTATATCTCCAAAATGGGGACACTACGATTTATAGGCATACTTATAAATACATTAACAGCGCATTAATCAATGAGAAATTATGACCTTCATCTGATGCTGTTTTGGAAACGAAAGGCCTACAAAGGCATGAATTAAATATATTTTACGGAATCTGTTTTTGCTTTCTAGAGACAAATCGGATATCTGTAGACAATGGAAACTAAGGTGCTTTCTGTTAGTAAT
The DNA here is from genome assembly GCA_027564295.1 of Himantozoum antarcticum. Lineage (NCBI taxonomy): Eukaryota > Metazoa > Bryozoa > Gymnolaemata > Cheilostomatida > Bugulidae > Himantozoum > Himantozoum antarcticum. The sequence continues at coordinate 7,188 of JAOQGN010055384.1, forward strand.
ACACGACAAGTGCAAATTATACAAGCTACTATTGGCGCTTTGTGTACTGTAGGAACAAGTGGAAAATAATTTGCTAGAATACGATCGTGTCGAGTTGCAACCTTGACTGTGACCTGTGACTGTGACCTGTGACTGTGACCTAAGAATGTGACCTATGACTGTGACCTATGACTGTGACCTATGACCTATTACTGTGACCTATTGTGGCCTATGAGTGTAATTCCATGAGAGCGCAGACTAACTAATGGAAAAACAAACGATAGAAGTCCTAAAAAGAGCAGAGCAATAGCAATAGAGCAATAGCAATAGAGCAATAGCAATAGCAATATAGCAATACAGCAAGTAGTCATGCATGTTGCGGTCTGCTCCCAAATAATATAATTAAATAAATTAAACAATAATAGAAGACAAAAGGACTGCATTCCATGCCGTGCAAGCTAAATTTTTGAATTTACTTGACAGGATGCGTTTGCCTAGTGCATCCATGACATCCAGGATATGTAAACACAACAATCTATTAAATTATTTTTAAATTATTTTACACGAGCCTACTTGCCGAATGGTCCAACACATAAAGTCACACATCTCAAGCATCCAAGGTAACTAAGACGTCCTAAAAGCACACACAATTCTCATTTACTGATACTTTTTATTTACCGATATAGTCAATGTGATTATCCACACCAGTGACGACTACTTCGCTGTCATTCCTCCTTCGGTTGTACAGCAGTGACTGCTCTACAAGGGTCATTGAGAATCCAGGGACAACAAACAGCCTGCAAGATAGTGATACAAATGCTCATCATTATGCCATACTATACAATACAATGTGGAGATTAAATGTATCGTAACGCTTGGTATGTGGTATATAATTATTCAATACAAATATTACACTACCTATTCCAGGGGTTTATTGTTAGTATCTATGCTGATGGAAAATGACTGGAGCCCAATACTATCACACTTACGAAATGTCAAACCTGTAATAGCCGAAAATTAAATTATTAAAAGAGTGTATTGAGATCTTATTTTATCCATCAGTGATCAATGATCAATGATCAAAAATCAATCATTACTATAGCATTCCTAGCTTAATGATATTCTATCATCAAATCTATTGCCTTCTAACTATGTAACTAAAAATCCTGATTGATGCAATTATATGGGGCTTACTTGTCTGTACGGGCCAAACGTTCTTTACAAGGGTTCCATATGTGTGACACGACAATCATCTGTGAGATCCACCAGAGGAGACCCAGACCAAGTGTGAAGTAGAAGATATCACTTGATTTATTCTCTTCCATACATATCCAGTGTGTGTAACCGGGTAGCAGTGACTGGGTACATTGGTAATATAGCAGGAGCACCTGTAGCAGACAGTCATTTTAATGGAAATACATAAACACCAGTGATGAAGCAATAAGATAGCTTGCTACCAGCTTCCTTCCCAATGGTGTAGTCCTAGCCCCGTGCTCACTGTATTAGCTTACTTCCTTGATATAACATAGTAGTATTTTTTATAGATATAAGGCTAACTAAGTGGTAACTAACTAATATAAGTGGTGGAGTGGTCTAACATGCTGTCCACTCGATGGTATTGCCGCAATAACTGCAAAAAGTGATTACAAGTTTTTCTTGTGACCTGAAGGCTTTCATCTTATAGATAGGTTTTCCTCCTTACATGTAGGTCTCACAAAAATGTACGGTGGGTTATCTTCAGCCAGCTCAGCTGTTAGATATGTTAGATATTATGACCTGCATCTGTACTGTTGTTGACTTTCCCATCTCATCAATACACAATATAGGGTGCAGTGCATTTACCTATTATTTTGAGTGCTAGAACAAGTGATACTATTTAGCTTTTGCTATGTTTAGTAAAGCTTTCTCCGGCCATTGCATGCATTTGTTTCACAAACATCCAGTGATGACGAAGCCAATGTTGCCTTTGATAGCTGGTCCTAAAGCTTCACAGTGTCGACACAAACAAACATTGGAATACCACAGTTACCAAGTACAGTTACAGTACCAAGCATAATTATATATGGGCAGATTTTGCAGGATTTATCAGGAACCATTTTGAACAGCAGCTAGGTTATGTACGATCTTGTACAACAGCACAGTTTTGATGGGGTTTCTTCTCATCTCTAGCGTGTCCCATCTTTCATGCTTGAAACACTACTAAACCCAAAGCGTGAGAAATCTCCTGAATATTATCATTCGCATTGTTGTTATTGAACATGTCAAATACAGACGTAAATGCTGCATTACACCGCAATATATTATGGGACTCACCGTAACAGGTCCAGCTAGGAGCAACGGTGCTGCAAACCCAGCAAACTGCATACACAGCTTACAGGAGAGTTTGGCAAAGTAGGAGCAAACAATTGAAGATACAAGCAATATTATAAAATGCCAGTATTCCTCAAGCCACTGCTTGATGTACTCAAATATCACTTGTCCTGGCTTGTCAGCTGTCATGATAAACTTCTTGTATTCCTAAACAAGAGAATGGTGAGGCATTAGCAAGCAGAACTGCATCTAGCAAATATTCATTGCAAGCAATGTTCCTGTGATTGTTACAATCATATTGCATTAAACTATTCACAATTTGTTGAATTTTTGATCAGAACAGATGATTGAATTTTTAAGAAATTGAAAATTCAATGAATAACGTACTGGCACTGCGCCACACCTAATCTGATATAAGTAAGCTACATGCACTTACATAATTATTAAAACGATAATTATTATTAATTTATATAACCATTAAAAGCATAAAATAATGTTCTTTGCCTTCCTCGTCTCTTATTTCATCTTACCACTTCGTTTAATTATTTTCAGAGTGCAATAACTTGGTATGGGATGCATTTGTATATCATAGTAAAATATGTACGCCATTAATAACTATGCGTAGTATACCTTATAATCTGTATCTGCTGTACTATCATAAGTATTATATAATATTGTAAATTGCAACTAGGCAGCTACGTAGGCAGCTACGCTTGCTAACTGCTTGAATTCCAGATGAAAACTTGTACGCAGAAATTTGAACAGTGGTAGCCTGTGCTCTCAATAATTGACACACTGATACAGTATACTTATTTTGAGTTGGTGTCATGGTGAGCAGGTGGCTTAATGATGGAGCGCTCAGACTGCAGTTGAAGCTCAGTGGAAGATCTTTCCACAATTCACTCTGTATATAATGTCATATGTGAATTACACTTGGTATCCAGGCCTTGCTGCCTTGGCAATCAAGCAGCATTTAGACATACCTCTATTAAGACCCGGGTGTCTCTACTGAACTGTTTAACATCCTGCAATGCATCTAACGTCTCGGTAGCGAAGTGCCTAAACTCATCCCCAGTCTCCACTGCATTAATGTACATCTGCTTCAAAGCCTGTTTCACATTGTTTTCTGGGTCAGTCCTAAAGAAGTATATTAATTATATAACAGTAACAATTACTGGAGTGAATTAATTGATACCAGTTATCAATTTTTTTTTAAATTTAACCTGGTTTCCAGGCCTTCTGGATATGAGGGAATTTGTGACGAAAGCCTCCCAAGTTTGTCTCTTTGTCTAGAAGGCTTGGAAACCCAGGCTAGATTAAATCTGGTGCCGCTCTAAGATGCTTGTTAGGTGAAAAAAATAAAAAACTGAAATATGGGAGTTTAGGAACTGCTGGTAAACGGTTTATTGTATTTAACTCAGACACATGCTGGAACAATTGAGTGAGTGGTGGTGGCTTAGTGGTCTAAGCTTGCAGCTGTGACGGATGTTATCTGCAAGGACCTGGGTTCGAGTCCCACCGATGACAGGGAATTTTTTGTCCCGTGGAAGGTTTCCTCCTTGCCCATATCGAACCCGTACGCCAACATCTGTGCCGTGGACTTCCCTCGATTAGCTCTGCTATTGGATTACCATGTACAAATTATATCGCTAGGGCAGCGAATAACAACAGCAAACAAAACAATTACTTCCATAACTTATTAGTTTTAACCCATTTGTTTACCAAATAAAATTTAGTATAAAGCTTTTGTCATTTGAAAAGCTTGTGCGCACTTCTGGATGAGCAAATGTCATACACTGAATATCCTTGGATACTCACGGGTAATCAAGGAAATGTTTGGGATGTCTCTCTAGCCCATTCTCTCCTTTAGCCACATAAATATTCTTCATCTCTTTCCGTATTGCCGCTGTTATGTTCTTGTGCCCCTGACCTCCCAATCTCTGCACATCCTCTACAATCGCCGTGGATATTCGACCAATTAGCTTTTCGCCTCGAGACACAGTAATATTTTTGAAACTAGCTTCAGCATCTGCAAAATAGAATAGTTTCGTTATAATAAGCATCAAACAGTATGCTGAGTAAGCACATGTCCCAATTTTATTAATGACTTAAAGGCATATGAGTGCAACTGGTCGTTGTGAATAAGCTTGCTATATTTTAATCAACACCAACAGCCAATAAAACCCACCATAAAACAAGAACATTGTTTCATTTGATTACTGACATGCGTCATCTTGGTGAGAAATGGTTACAAGATGAAGCAGAAACACTATGGTAGAAGCAGAAAAGTAGGTGCATTTATATCACAGCAAACAGCTAGTGCCTATGGGTGCATTGCCTCGTGTATAACTAGCAGGATAGTTTCCATGTAACAACTAGTAACCATTTCTTTACAGCAAATTGAAAGAAGGCCCGTTTATACAGATATACTTATTTGTCAGCTGCAGTGCAAATTAAAAGCAATTATCAGTACAATAGAGCGATTAAGTACAGTTCTCAAGGGAGGCTATGCGAAAAGTTCGAAATCGTAACTTGTCATGCACCTGAAAAACTAACTTATCGTGTCACTACTATGCCAGATGTTTCCCCAATTCATGGGTTTTCGCCAATGAAGATTTTCATTGGGTCTGAACTATGAGTTTTCCGGGTTCTCTACTTTATGCAATGGGTAAGCATTGCCCACTTACCAACTGCAGGGTCAGATCTCATTTTGAAATCGAGCCGTTTCACCTGGAATTCAAAGTCTGGTACCAAAGAGTAGACAAAGATAAAGATGAACAAAATCTTCCAGAGAGGAAGGAAAGTGTAGGTCTTCTGTCTAACTGTGTGTAACATGGCCTTCAGTTTGCATACATTGATATTCCTGCCTGTAAATATAGAGCACTTGTATTAAGCAGCAACATCTCAATTATCGCGCATTAGAGCAATTGGCTTCTCTGTAGATTAAATATTGATAATTCAGTAATTAAACAGTGAAACAGTATTTAACAACAATTACGTAACATAGGAATCCAATTTACATCAACTATTTATATCCGATACTTATATTAAATATATAGCGGACATCAGGGGTGGCTGCAGGGTGGGGCGGGGGGGGTGCCCCCGTGGAGCCATGGCTCCCCCTTCCTTACAGAAAAAAAAGTGAATCAGCCATCACCCACTACAAACATTAGA
>JAOQGN010055495.1:0-27461 GCA_027564295.1 Himantozoum antarcticum
ATGACTCTCTCTCTCTCGCTGTGAAATGACTCTCTCTCTCTCGCTGTGAAATGACTCTCTCTCTCTCGCTGTGAAATAACCTCTCTATAACAACTCTCACTAAGATTACCTTACCAGTTGTTGAGTAACCCCTCCCGTGGTACCATGTGACATGGACCCGCAAGCAACACGTCTAGTATTCACCAAGCTAGGTGGATAAGCGGTCTCCTCTCTCTGTTCGTTTCTCGTGCTTAGCCTCGTTCTGAGTGAGTCTTTATCCAATCGCCGTAGTCACTTTTGGTCACATGACTCGATACTCGATACATAAACTCAGGTATCACCACAATTATTATGGAGCAGATTAATTCAATTCTCTTAGAATGTAATTTAATATAATTATTTATTATTTCAATGTATGCACTAAATATAGTTCTACTCGGGAAGTGATTGTCTGTGTAAATCTTACTCTGTCACCAAAGTGCAGTAAAGAAATAAAACTGGGTCTGTTCAATAATATCGGTGCAAGGACATCTTAGCAAGATGATCCTATATAAAAACAGCTTGCCTGATACATGTCCGAGGAACTTTTTTTATAAAAGTTCTGTTATCATCTACAGTGATTTGTTAAATTGCAAAACGCTAACAGTACTCGTTTAGAACATTAGTCATCTAGGAGTGCGGTTTGCTATCATATTCTTATTCAATTAATGTACTAGAATTAGGTAAAAGATTAGGTACGTACTTGGATTCACATTTGCATTCACTGCCAGCTGCCATGTTTGAATATCTGCCATGTTATTTAGATCTATGAAATGTTGATTGTACGTCACGGTTTCATGATTGTTGGTGAGCCATTCGGAGGCAAAACTTCAGCTTACAGAGTGCTGGCTGCTGCTCTCGGTGACATTCACGAGAAGGGTCTCATGGAAGAAAACAAGGTGCAGATTACAGTTATCAACCCCAAGTCTATTACTATGGGACAGCTGTATGGACAGTTTGATCCAGTATCCCATGAATGGTCAGATGGTATCCTGGCCGTATCATACAGAGCCTTTGCTAGTTCCACTGTGAGTATATTAGCAAGCCTACTATGATACTATCTACTATCTACCTACTACATTAGCAAGCTGCTACTATATTAGCAAGCTGCTACTATATTAGCAAACTGTACTATATTAGCAAGCTGCTATATTAGCAAGCTGCTACTATATTAGCAAGCTGCTACTATATTAGCAAGCTGCTACTATATTAGCAAGCTGCTACTATATTAGCAAACATACTATCAACATTGTCTGTGTTGTTGTAAATTTATCTAGAATTTTTGGAAACAACATTATAAACCAGATTTAGCTGAAGTCATATTATCTGAATTATTTTGTTCTGACATCCGTATTTGTTGTGCAACACTTGATTTCTAGGCTATTTGTTGTTAGTGCATGTAATATACTATGCACACAGAGCTTAATTCTACAGTATCAAACTATGTTATCACATACTTATGATCAGGTAGCCTTTTAGGTTCTGTAGTGCACCTCTTACTGGATTAGACTATGTGTATTGAACGATACGAAGAAGAAGTTGTACTTAGTCTTCTCGTTTTGAAAACACTGCTCCCGAAATATTTATATAGCTAATCTCAGCTTTCTAACTTGTTGATATCATTATCTATACCTTTTAAATTACTTTCCACTGTTTCAATAATGTTTCTTGTGTTACTTATGTACTTTTTTAAACAGTAATTTGTTTAAAAAATATTAGAATTAATATTTCACTATTTATTATGATATTGTTTCTTTGACAGACACCTGACCGCAAATGGCTAATATTTGATGGACCAGTAGATGCTATATGGATCGAGAACATGAACACAGTACTGGATGATAACAAAAAGCTTTGCCTCATGAGTGGAGAAATCATACAGCTGGCTAACACAACCAATCTTATATTTGAACCCATGGATCTGGAGGTCGCCAGTCCTGCTACGGTAAATTCAATTAAATATAATATACTGTGATTCAGCGGATGCCCAATGCTCTGACTGCTTTTGAATTTATACCCATGTATCGGCCATTAGTTACATAATAAACAGTCTTGAAAACATAATTAACTTGTTTGCAGTAGCTATCATTTCAAAAATGGATTTTATTTGTTTGCTGGAGCTTATGTCATTTGCTCGGCTAAATAATTTTCACCAACAGAATGCTATTTAGGCCTATTTCAGACTAGGTCCGACCACAAAATCTGGCGCTGTTATCCTTGCTCAAAGGATATTTGCAAAAATGTATTGATGGCAAAATAATGTTGCAACAGTAGTAATTTGATGTTCATCATATGCAAAGCATCCACATTGACTCTCATCTTCTATTAGTTGTGTATAATAAACAGCACCCAATGAGATGACAAAGATGCAAAATCCACCCCTAGACTCTGTCCTCAAGCCACAACGGAGAGACTCCACCCGCAACACACAACACGTAACATAATTATTTTGTTAGTTACTCAAGCCATTGTTGTTTGATATCCAGGTATCCAGATGTGGTATGATCTACATGGAGCCCTCATCTATGGGTTGGAGACCTATATTTACTTCTTGGCTCAACCATCTTCCACAAACACTCACAGACACTCACCGAGATATCATCAAAGAACTATTCGACAGATATGTTGACTCTTGTATAAGAACTGTTAGAAAAGCAATAGAGGTCAGTAGAGCAAATGCCGTAGTCTGTCAATATATGCATGTTTGAAATAATTAGAAGGTTCAGTACCCTATGAGCTTTAAATGACTTTTATTTTTCAATAAAAACTATTATCGTATGCGTGTAGAAACATATAAATATACCATACCGGAGTTATGCTTTCTTGAAGTATTGTCTTCACAGTATTAAATACACGCATACATGTACATGTACATGTACGTATATGTACATGTACGTATATGTACATGTACGTATATGTACATGTACGTATATGTACATGTACGTATAATATGTACATGTAAATATTTAACAATGTTATGCATATGTACACAGGTCAGCAATACCTGTGTGGTCTTTAACTCGCAGGTATTGCTGACCCGTGAGTTAAATACCTCTAGCTCGATTAACTCTTGAGCTAAATTAGAATATCACAGGAGCCACCACCTGTATATGAAGTAATTATGGTAGCACTGTTATGGATTTTAGTTCTAATAAATTCTAAGTTCTGATAAATATCATATTTAGTGCTGTGCTTTCAATGCTACAGTTTAGTTCCAGTTTAGATCATTTTAGTATCTGTGGACAAAAATTTATTGATCCCAAGCAGATATTGTCCCCTTCAAATTTTAATTATGAAATAATTCAAAATGGACACACACAATGTGTCATTATTATAAGGTTGATGTGAATACCACTAATTGATGTTTGGTTTAATACTTTGTTTTGCCAATTATTGGCAAAACAATAATTGGCAATAATTATTGTTTGTTATTTTATGTTTAATAACAAATGCAGTGTAATAATTATATGTTTATAATATTTGTGTTGACAGGCTTCAGCTAAGGTAATTGCTATTTCTCATTGTCCAAGTGTAAATGGCCTGTGACAATGGTCAGCCATTGCTGACCTATCTAATGGTCAGCCATAACTGACCTATCTAATGGTCAGCCATAACTGACCTGTCTAATGGTCAGTCATTACTGACCTGTCTAATGGTCAGTCATTACTGAGCTATTTATGAACAGTTCGCTAACATTTCATGTGCAAACTGAACTGCCCGAAATTGCAAGACCGTCATCTTTCATGCCATAAATTGACTTCGTACAACTTTTGAAATATTCTGAAATTTTAACTTGATAACGAATGTATCATTGGCTCTTCCAAAAGTATTGCTGCTGGAGTATTTTAGCTCTGCTCTTTTATGATTCATGTATGCTTATAGCTCTCCAATTTAGTGCTCTTCAATAGGTAGCTAGTTACAACTAAGACGTTAAATGATCCTTGCTGCCAACTAGTTATTTAAAGCCGAGATGGTTACAGAATGGCTGACACCCTTTCTCTTCAATCTTCCCTGCTGCTCAATTATGACCGTAGTTGTCCCATTTAGTAAAATTATTACATCCGGAGACTTGAAAATTATTTGCATAGGCATGTAGATACAAAAGTAGTTAAACAGCTATACTCCTTTGCATTGTTCTTTGAGGGCCACTCTTTCTTCATCGTCATTACTGGTCACTTACATGTTGTATTTAGCACACTTTTAACAAGGACACATTGCAGGCTTGTCTACAAGACCATTTATGGCATAGTTATTTCTTGCTTCAGCTTTTCTGCAATGGCTCAAACATAACACGTCACTGATAGCTAGACTGAGCTATTATCTACATGTACAACCAAGTAGAGCTGAAATTTGACATATTACGTTCCATCTCCTTTGAGACTGGAGCGTGACCATATAGCTTGAGAATTATGAGCTGTCGGTTGTGCTCCAAGTCGATAGCAAATTTAACATGGAAGACTGGGCTATCTCTGCATTTGCTTTATACTGCATGTATTATGTATTCTGTAGGAGTTGTGCCCCACCTCTGACACAAATCTCGTGAAATCTCTGATGAACCTGATGGACTGTCAGATGGAAACATTCAGAGATGAGGGCAAGTTCTCTCAGCTAGATGAGCGTCAGGCCATCGCGTGGTTGGAAGGCATTTTCTTCTTCTCACTGACCTGGTCCATTGGAGCCAGTGGCACTGAAGCTGGACGTGTCAAGTTTGATATGCTGGTCAAAGAGCTGCAGGAGGTGATTGTATTATAGATAAACTTAATCTAATTAGTGAAGCTACTGGCATGCTGGATTGTATTGCAATATTTATTTGCTCCTAGCTATCGATCGTACTTATTGACTAATCAATTATGATTTGGAGTTGTGTAGGCCTACATATTGGAGATTTAAGATAGACTGGAGACAGCTTCTATCTATTTAACATTTTCAATTTTCATAATTTTAGACTAAAACCGACCAATTATAGAGCTATTTGCACATCTATTCCTTAATCTTGTTATGTACACTCACCTTGGTCACGAAATTCTCAGAAATTATTATTGACAATTATCGTTTTCACATTTCAAATAATTTGTAAATTCCTTTCTAATTTTACTTCAGTGTGACATGGTATAACTATTGTTTGTAGTTAATCAAATAAATGTGCATGCAGAATGTGAAAGATATGGATCGTCTTCCATAACTTATTCAGGTCTTTACTATCTTCTTGTAACAGATGAAAGTAACTCCTATTAGCAGAATATCAACATTGGTCCTCAAATTTTCCATGACTAGTGAGCATTTGCCTAATATTCAGAATTCTGAACTGTGGTTGGAATTGGCCATAAAATTGGTAATAGATATTCTGTGAATTTAGTGAGTTATCTCATTTTAAATGTAGCAAATTTACTTGAAGTGTTAGTTATAATAAAATTATCTCTTCTCGCCATGATTGTTAGTAGAAGTGCAAAAGAATACTTATGTTTAATCCTACATAAGGACGTACCATATTTTAGGGCGGCCTAACTGAGTCAACTAGAGCTAGCTTTGACATTGTTGACCTTGTTGACCCACCATCCAAACCATACATCTCCGTATTTCCTAAAGAAGGCCTAGCCTATGACTACAGATTTGTACAAGAAGAAAATGGGCGTTGGGAGCCATGGTCTATCGATGTAGCAGCTGCTGAACCTATATCCAAGGTATGCTTCTTCTGTCATATCGTTATTGTTATTGTGTTCTCTTTTCACTATTGGTATGATTTTTATATTTTTGTTTAGATTGAATTGCTTGCTTTGTACTGTAACAACATAGTTATTATTGCCTGTAGAAATCACATTTGTGAGCCATAATATTGTGGTGGATTTGCCACCCTGTCCCGTCCTCAGATCATGGTAGGGCCTGAGGACATCACTCTTAACTGTGGTGTTGCCAGTGACATTAGCCGTCCTGTATTGTTGCTGTATTTGTATTCCCATATGCCAACTAGTAGCCTATTGACTGTGATGTAATTGCTATCTATCAGTTGGTTGGGCCGTCCCAGGTCACGCCTACTACATTGTATATATAACGGCTCAGATCCCTCAGTAGGCACTCTCTTCTTTTTATACTGTTGTAAAGGACACTTGTTCCTTTTTTTATATTTGGTGACCTTAATAAACTTGTTCTTGTCATTATCAATCATTGTCTCATGCTGTAATGTCTGTGCCGGCCCTTCCCCTCCCCGTTACCTGTGAGTAGGCTTTCCCTTCCCTCTCTTCTCTAGTACGGCTCATACCGGCTAGAGACGGCAGACAGTGACAGCTGGCCCTTACCCCTACCATTGCCTGTGTTCCGTTATAATCCACCCCCTCCTTCCCAGGGGGACAAATTATTACTATATCACACTTTCACTATGTGAATGATCGCTAGGTTTAGTTTTTCAAATTATTTTTTTACTTTAATGCAATTTCGGCTCCATATTCTGTAGGACGCACTGTTTAATGAGATCATTGTGACAACAGTGGACACTATTAGATATACTGAGCTGATGACCATGCTTGTGGCCAATGAGAAGTCTGCTCTATTTGTTGGACCTACAGGAACTGGAAAGAGTAGCTACATTACTGTAAGTCTGCTCTGCACATGCTTTGTTTAGTTTGACTATATCGGTATACTACCACAACTAATTCTAGGGCTACGAAAGGCTGACAGTCATTAATAGTTTCTTCTAAGCAATAGTAAATATACTGTTTTTAAATATGACTATTTGACATTTGAACTATAAATTTAGGCAGGTTGCAGTGGTGTAGTGGTAGGTAGTGCTTGCAGCAATGGCGCAAGTTATCTACAAAGACCTGGGTTCGAGTCTCACCGACTTCACCGTCTACCTGGAGGTTTTCGCTCTCTCATTTATTATCAAACCTAACGCTAACATCTGTCCTGTGGTCTCCTAAATCCTAGACCAGGTCTATCTGGAGTTCACGTACAAAAAAAATAAAAAATAGCTGCAACAATTTGTAAAAATACCTACAAGTTGAAAAAAATTACTAAAATTTACAAAATAATTACAAAAAATTACTACATGTACTTGTATAATTATTGAAATTCTATTATCGGTAATACATGTAGTTGCTTTCATTATAGGAGTTCCTCTTCAAGAGGTTGGACAGTAATGTATACAAACCAAACATTATCAATTTCTCTGCACAAACAAGTGCTAACCAGACACAAGGCATCATTATGTCTAAACTGGACAAGAGACGTAAAGGAGTATTTGGCCCTCCAATGGGAAAGAAAGCGGTAGGATTATTTATCTAACACTTGATTGTACTGAACACGTTTGTAAATGCTTGGTGAGCTAATTCCTTGTGATCTGCTAACTGCCTGTGATTGAATGATTCGTGGTTCTATTTTACATCTAGATACTCTGTTGTAGCTTAGGCTGCTACATAGTTACACTCGGCCTCTTGTACAGCCCAGCTATGGCCACACAATTTATAGGCTACAGTTCCCAGTAGATTTTTTCTACAACGTAAGCACTGTCTGATATTTCCTAGCAATGCCCATTGACAGCCATCTAAAGTCAATACTTATATTATTATAATAGTTGGACTTTTTTAGCTAGTAATCAAGGTAATATTATTATAGGTAGGTAGAGGTATCGGTATAGGTAGATATTAATAGGTATAGGTAGAAAGTAGTACGAATGTACATTTATATTTGATTTTCTGATTTCAAAAGAATTTGGATCCATAATCAGTACGGTTTGGTATTTGAACAAGTATGAAAGTCATGGCAACGAAACTGTTGCATGGTATAAAAGTTAGTATTACACATTTTAATGTTTTATTGTAGATTGTATTTGTTGATGACATGAACATGCCAGTGAGGGAGACATATGGTGCTCAGCCTCCGATTGAGTTACTGCGCCAATGGGCTGACCATGGTAACTGGTATGACCTCAAGGACACCACAAAGATTACTATAGTGGATCTGCTGGTCATAGCTGGCATGGGACCTCCTGGTGGTGGACGTAATCCTATAACTCCCCGATTCCTCAGACATTTCAATATAATCACTATCAATGAGTTTGAAGATGCTACAATGAAGACGATATTCTCAAAGATTATGACTTGGCATATCTCTTCAAGGTATTGAACTAGTAATTTCTTGAATAATATTATACGATATTTGAAGTACAGAATAGATATATGAATACACTTTATTTGGAAATGATTGTATTACGGTTGTTCAATACTCTAGCACGGCTAGCCGCCGCATCTAACGCCAATTAGTGAAAGCTGGAGAGAGGTTGGCTCGTTCCTTACAATAGATCTGTAAGGCCATCTACTGCCTAGATATGTAATAATAAACTGTTATATCGAATTTTAGAGGGTTCTCCAAGGACTTTGAGCCTTCCATTGATCAGCTTGTAAACGCCACACTGGATATATACAAGGCAGCTATACAGAATTTGTTGCCTACCCCTGCTAAATCGCATTACCTGTTCAACCTGCGAGACTTTAGTCGTGTAATACAGGGAGTTCTACTCAGCACACCTGAAACAATGGAGGAGCCTGCTAGCATGCAGAGGTGGGTGTGCAGTGTGCAGAGGTGGGTGTGCAGAGGTGGGTGTGCACGGTGCAGTGTGCAGAGGTGGGTGTGCACGGTGCTGTGTGCAGAGGTGGGTGTGCACGGCGCTGTGTGCACGGCGCTGTGTGCACGGCGCTGTGTGCACGGCGCTGTGTGCACGGCGCTGTGTGCACGGTGCACTGTTAATAATTGAGCTTTTACTCATACAATACAGTATACTATTTCTAGTCTTTGTTGCTGCATTGCTCCAGTAAACCTATCTATGAGAAGTTTTCTTCCTTTTAATGAAATCAGGAATAGCTAATTTCAAATTGAGTCACAACCCAAATAGCTGTAGCTAGGGATTTTATTGATGGAGTTTATCCTGTGATACTGATTGCCAGGGGCGTATATAACAAAATAATCACACCCTACATTTTCAGAATTTTACACCCTACATTTTCAATTTTACACCCTACATCTTAATTCTAGAAAAAAATTCTGCCTAAAACTGTTAAAATCGCTGTATTTTAACAATTTAGAGGTATCACTAAAATGGCCATAGAAAGAGTTCTAATTAAGTTAGAAAGATGGGGTTTTCATCATTGGAAAGTCAAGGAATTTCTCTACAAGATGAACCCATACACTACATGTCATCGTATTGTGACCCTTATATACGCCCCTGCTGATTGCTAAGTAAATGGTAGTCACTATTGGATATTGAACAGAATGCATTACAGGGTTGTATATTACAGTGTATGATAGCTGATGTGACTGTACTACTTATGTGGTATAGTTTCGTTTACATTGTATTGTAGTTTATTGTATAGCGAGATATATAAATATGATGTGTATTACTGTAACGTCAAGCAGCAACTAAAATAATAATCATATAATGTAGTTCTACTATGGGAAACGATAGACAGCATTCTGTTGTGACGATATTGCACTTAGTCTTATTCATATATAATAAATTTATAGTCTAGTAATGTGCTGTAAACACATTTTAACAGATTAGCAAGGTGTTTTGTGCTTTCGTTGAACGTTGGTGTATTCCTGCTGCAGGTTATGGCTCCATGAAGTATTCCGTGTTTACTATGATCGTCTGGTTGATGATGGAGACAGAAATTGGCTGTTTGAACAATCTATAACAACCGTTAAGAAGACACTAAACACTGACTTCCATCAGGTACAGTACTAATTTAACTAGCTAAGGCACTTCTGTATATTGTCAGCTGTCAGTCATGTGTACCTCCTCCTTAAGCCATTATAGCAGTGCTGTTAGATCATGGCTACTTGTATAATCTGTATTAATAGCCGAGATGTTAAAATTGCAAAACTTGCTTACAATGTGAATGATATATTATAGTATTATACTACTTACTCAGACTATTTTTTTTATTTATGAAAGTTATATTAAACATAATTCTTTAGTGGTATTATTTTAATTGTTTATAGTTGATGAAGCACCTTGACTTTGATGAAGATGGCAAGGTAACAGAGGATGACCTTAGGTCATTAGTATATTGTGACTTCTCAGACCCCAAGTCATCTGACAAGCCGTACACAGAGGCTAGAGACCTGGAGCACCTGCGTACCATTGTAGAAGGATATCTTGATGAATTTAATAACCTAAGCAAGAAACCAATGCACCTCGTACTCTTCAGGTAGGTGAGCCAATGCATATACTGTATTGGCTCATATATTTATGGCAGTTCATCTAGATTGTTTACTATTAATAAAGTTGCCAGAAGTCTCATTATTTCTAGTTGCACACTGTCTTTAACAGTACTTATACTACACTGTCATAATAGCTTATTTGCATTGTAACATTTTTTTATTTGGATACTAATTCATTGAAACAGGACTCCGATAATGCTTTGGCACTATAATACTACAATACTGCAATACTGCAATACTGCAATACTACAATATTATAATACTCAAGCCGTATTATCAGGGTTAAAAAAGCAGCAAACTTACTAAACTGCCTTTCAGTTCGATTGAGGAGCCTAATGCTAAGTTCCCAATTTCCGGTTTGAGACACCTAAATACCAACCCAAAAGCCTCAAGATCCAAGTTTAAATCAAAGTGATCAAACTGTAAAATAATTAATACTGCCAACTTATTCGGTAGTAGTTCACTGCCAACGTTTTTACATGGTTGTTATTGTTACCGTCAAATGGCAAACAAAGTAATTGCTAAATTTGCATAATCTTGCAGCATCTGCAGTATAATTGAATAGTTGTTCATGTTAGCGGTTTATATTTTATCGCAGATTTGCTATAGAGCATGTATCCCGTATATCGCGTATCATCAAGCAGCCCAGAAGTCATGCTTTGCTAGTAGGAGTCGGTGGCTCTGGCCGTCAATCACTAACAAGGCTTGCTGCCCACATGTCTGACTACGAGATCATGCAGGTAGGAATGCTGTATGATACATTGTGATACCATGTCAAGTTATATATTATATATCAGGCTATGCTGTTTATTTAATAATTAATATAACAGGCTATGATTGCTGGAGTGTAATTCAGGTTAACCAGATGTAAGTTTTGTAACTTGTGGTACCAATTATAGCAAATATTCTGATATTCAACGGCAGTAGGCAACACCATTCCAGCTTGCTATATCGAAGTTGTGCTTTTATGAAATGTATACCAAATATATGTTCCAGTAATGCTTTTCATCAATTGCAAAATTTATGCACTAATTCATATCAACTGTGATGGATTGAACACAAAGAAAACTTCACAGAGAGAACTTTTACACAATAAAGGCGATTTCTGATTAAGTTATGTAAAGTTCTCTGGAAGTATATCCTAAATTCACTCGCAGAAGTTGCGGCGTTTTCATAACAATTTCTATCAGAAGCAAGTGAGAGAGTTTCACCCCATATATGCTATAATTAGTATATAAGATGCAATAATTCTATAACATAGCATGTTATTCTTGTTCTTGTTATTACAATGAACAGGTAGAAATTGGTAAAAGTTATACGTCCCTTGAATGGCGCGAGGATGTTAAACATATTCTACGTAAGGCTACTGAAACAGATAACCACGCCGTCTTCCTCTTCTCTGACACTCAAATCAAACAAGAGTCTTTCCTGGAGGACATCAACAACCTGCTGAATGCAGGTGAGGTGCCCAATCTCTTTCCAACTGATGAGAAAGCCGAAATCTGTGAGAAGATGAGACAGCTGGACAGACAGAGAGACAAGACCAAGCAGACAGACGGCTCTCCTGTCGCACTCTTTAACTTCTTTGTGCAGAGGGTTAGAGATCAGTTGCATATCGTACTGGCTATGAGCCCTATCGGTGATGCCTTCAGAAACAGACTGAGAAAATTCCCATCACTTGTCAATTGCTGCACCATTGATTGGTTCCAGGTAAGCTTTATTATCTTAGCCTCACACTGGTAAATGAATTTTGTTTTGTGGCTAATCCGCACTACAGAGACCAGTGTGTCGTTTTACATTTTAAGACAGTGTCATTGATTGTTTGTATGTTCTGATTTACAGATTCAATTTGGAGCAAATTGTGATTTGCTCTTTGGAGATAAATTTGGAGCAGTTTGGAGATAAAAAGTGGAATTCCAGTAACTTCCGTTGTCAGAATAAAAATTCCAAAGAATCAACTTAAAATTGTGGTTGCTGTAAATGCCGTTTATAGAATAATACATTTGTATTGTGCAGACACAAGGTGTTGCGAATTGCCTACCTCACATATACATCACTAGGGTTAGCAACGTCTTAACACGATTTACAATTACATGTAGTTTGTTGATTGGTTTGTTAGGACCTCCAATAATGTCCACTTTAATTAACCAATATATAGATATGTTAGTCTATAAACCTACCACCTATAAATTATCATTACATTTAAAAAGATTGGAATGCAACATTTCGTGAAGCTATGCATCTACAATAATGTCAATATAATGTATTATTTCTGCTGTAGGCATGGCCAGCTGATGCCTTAGAAGCCGTAGCAACAAGGTCACTGGGTGAGCTTGATATTGATGAGGATCTAAAAAATGCCTGCATTGCTATGTGCCAGGAGTTTCACACCAGCACCAGGGACCTCTCTGTCAAATTCCAGCAGGAATTGGAGAGACACAACTACGTTACTCCTACCTCTTACCTCGAGCTTATATCTACATTCAAAACAATGATTGACCAGAAACGATCGTAAGTAATATCAGGAATAACGCTTAGCTGATCTCAAGGCCGAACTCGAGCCTTAACAAGTTTCATTTGGTTGATATTATTAAAGTTATAATAGAATTGCTATAATTATATCATTAAGTATAATGCAAACTGTAAGTTGACACGGGCTGTGGTTGTAATATTTCTTGTGTGCTGATGGGCGAATGATTCTAAGAGTTATTGAGACATGGTTTAGTGGTTTACCATTGTTATCCCTATCCCCCCAATACACTGCTGACAATTTTGAGATTGTATTATGCACATTACATCCCTTGGAACAATATCAATCTACTACGCGCAAAGCTCACATTTTTGATAGGTTTATTTCCGCAAAAATAATGACGATTCGAATTAGCACTAGACCTGCGTCAGCTTGAGATGAATACTTTTGGTTTGCGTTTATATATCAGTGTATGGAATTTGTGTGAAAATATGCAATCTGCACCTAATTGAAGTAACTCCAGGTGTACCATGTACCCTGTACTGCATTTTTGCAATCTGTCTACATTGAATTTCATATAATAGGGAAGTATACAAGGCTAAGATGAGATATGAGGTTGGTTTAGAGAAGCTAAATTCTGCTGCTTCAGATGTAGCCAAGATGCAGATTGAACTGATAGAGCTGCAGCCGCAACTCATTGTAGCCAGCAAGGATGTAGATGACATGGTGGTGGTCATTGAGAAAGAGTCAATTGAGGTCAGTACTGTGTGTGTGGGTGTAGAGCTTGTGTCAATAGAATAGCCAATTCAAACAACTAGCTTGTATCTGTATGACTCTGCTAGTTTTTACAAACCGTTTTCAGCCACTCGCACGCTATCTGCTACTTTGTTCTGGGGCTTAGCCTTCCAAAGCCCTCCCGGTATGTGTGAAAGTGTGGGTAGGTTACTCCGCATATGTTAGAATTGTCACAAAGCAAAGCAGATCGGAGCAATAGCCCAATCACAACAACCCAACTCCAATGCTAAAATGAAAGTGAAAATGATAAATAATGGTGATTCTATAGTAATAACTAAGAGATAGAATGTAATCTAAGCGATTGAAAGGAGTAGTAGTTTGCAAACTTGTCTCGGCAACTAGTCACGTATCAGAATACAGCAGGCAGGTGCATATGCTGTATTTTAAGTCTGATAGTGGAACTGGCACTCTGATGAATTATAAAAAATAATTTACCCAGCAGTACTCCATAGTCTGATACTCCATAGTCTGATACTCCATAGTCTGATACTCCATAGTCTGATACTCCATAGTCTGATAGGCAAAGCTGTAAAGCTGAAAGCACACTGCAGTGAAATCTGGATGGTGTGCTGTTGCGCACGATGCATTGCCAAACATAGCAATATGCCTGCAATTTATTTAGAAGTTGTCCTCTCCATGTGATATTGGTTAACCAATAGCAGTTGACATATTTGCATATACATGTGGGTGTATTTGGCACGAGTTCCTACTCCCAATTATTCAATCAATTAGTATATCAATTATTAATTATTAATTATAATATATCAATATATTAAGTATGTTTAATTGTTCGTGATGGCCGTGATTGCCACTTTTTGTTGTCACTTCTACCCCGCTCGACTGTTTTCACACCCCATTTCCCTACTGTTCTCTCAGCTGATTACTGAATACTGTGCTCTCAGCTGCTATGTGGTGATCCAAGCCATCCTGGTGGCAGTGATTGCATGAAAGTCGAAAACCTACTTTTTACCTCTAGCCCTTCCAAAACTCGAAACAACAGTATGAAGACTATTCAACTGTTGATGTGACTGTTGAACAATCTTTGAAGTTACTGCTCAGTGACCTCAAAGATTGTCATTATTATAATTATTGTGCATTAGGTGGAGAAAGTGGCCAAGGTGGTGTCTCAGGATGAGGCTGTGGCTAATGAACAAGCTAGTGCTGCCAAGGCTATTGCTGACGACTGTGACAGAGATCTTAGCAAAGCTCTCCCCATTCTCAATGCTGCTCTGGCTGCCCTTGACACCCTCACTCCACAGGTACGTGGAGTTTAATGTGTGAACAGAATTCTAGTCTTCGTATTCTAGGAATAGCTCCATATATATTTAGACACGGATAAATATAAATACAATCAGATAAATCATATTTGTTGTGAAGATACTGTGAGAGGATCATCGTTGAGCTGGCAATATTTCACTGTGAAATACCATATTGATATTGTATTTAGGATATTACGCTGGTAAAGACTATGAAAGCACCACCTGGTGGTGTTAGGCTGGTGTTGGAGGCTATTTGTGTGCTCAAAAATGTCAAGCCAGAAAGGGTTCCAGACCCTTCGGGTTCTGGCAAGAAGATTGAAGACTACTGGGGTCCCTCTAAGAAGATGCTTGGAGACATGAAATTCCTCGAGAGTCTACATCAGTATGACAAGGTGAGATATACTGGTGTAGTTCTATCGCTGTATATCCTTGTGATTAAATTAAAGTTTTAATTTAAACCCTAAAGTTATTAATTATGGGCATTATTATAGTTACATGAATAATTAATATAATTGTTTTTATAGTAGCTTGTTGTTTTGCATAAAATTAGATTAAACTGTGTGCAACTATTATAATAATTATTATAATGGATTCTAAAGATGTAATTAATTGACTATTTATGATTATTGTATGCTATTGAAATGCTTAACATAGTATGTGATACTATATCTTGTTTCTATATATTATAATATCTATATTCATATATCTATATACTATATATTGTTTCTGCTATAGAAAATGGTTGAATTAATATTTGTTGAATTAATATTGGTGTTTTAGTAATAATTATATTGATGGTTACTTGCTTATATTACAGGATAATATCGCACCTGCCATTATTAAGCAGATTAGAGCCAGATATATATCTAACCCAGACTTTGATCCTGAGAAGGTCAAGGTTGCATCTACAGCCTGTGAAGGTCTGTGTAGATGGGTCAGAGCTATGGACCAATATGACGAGTAAGTTATCTAAAGTATAAATTTATGTTCAATAAATTCGCGGTAGTGGAATACTGGCGTGCCACATGGAGTTCATTACTAATCGATGACAATTATGATCAGCAAGCACTCTCGACCTGGAGATGTTCTTTCTCGTAGAGGGTTTTTCCTTCTCACCAACTGAAGCAATAGCGCAGCATGTGCAGTGGGCTTTCCTTGGATATCCCTACTATGGATTTCCAGTTGAAACAAAGGTCTGGCAAGCTCAATGACGTCTGGCAAGCTCAAACAAAGGTCTGGCAAGCTCAATGAGGTCTGGCAAGCTCAATGAGGTCTGGCAAGCTCAATTTTATTATTATTTTTATTATGGTAGTTATTATCATGGGTTTGGGGATATTCCCTGGAACTTTTCATACTGTGTATACATTTCAGCAGTTTCACACAATATATTCCTACAATTGTCTACTAAATAACTGCTGCCTATAAATTGTCACAGCGGTCTGGTTTAACTATGTAGCAGACCACACTACATATAGATGAACGCGGTGGAGAATGCAACCACTGATAACTTGATCACAGTCCTGACATTCTCCCGCCTAGCCAAACTGCTCACTCTTATTGTTATCATATAATTATTAGCTATCATAAATGTATGATATTTCTAGTGTTGCCAAAGTTGTTGCTCCAAAGAAAGCAGCCCTCGCTAAGGCTAATGGAGAGTTGGCTGTTGCTATGAAATCTCTGGAAAAGAAGAGAGCATCTCTGAAGGAAGTACAGGACAAGCTGTCCAAACTACAGCAGAGACTGGATGATAACAAGAGAAAGAAAGGTGACCTTGAGAATCAGGCAAGTGATTCAGTTCCAATACCATAGTCTAACTGTTTAGCTTTGTTTAGGAAATACTTTAGCTACTTTAGTGAGCTAAAATGTAATATTTGCTTTAATTGTTCAAGATGCCACTATTCTATACTACACAGTACACACCCTATATTGGGAGCACACATGCATGTCATAGTTAAAAATTAGAACCAAAATTCAATTGAATAAAAAGCGGAAGGACATAGACGTGACGCTCAATATTATAACTTTGAAATACCGCATGAGATTCTTCCTCTTTAGTTACTTAATGTATCTATGCTCATGTATCGTGCATGCATTAATAGCTTAGAAAATGCAGTGCGTAAATTTAACATGAATGAAAGCTGTAACATGCAGCAATTTGTTTTCTAGGTTGACTTGTGTGAAAAGAAGTTAGAAAGAGCCGAGCAGCTGATTGGTGGACTCGGTGGCGAGAAGGACAGATGGGGCCAATCAGCTAAAGAGCTAGGTGTTAGATACACCAACATTACCGGTGATGTCCTAATATCTTCAGGTCTTGTGGCCTACCTTGGTGCCTTTACCTCTGCCTTTAGACAGGTTAGTTTCTGAAGAATGTCTTGCCCATAACTATGTGTGCATAGCTATTTTAACTTTAGATGTATTCGCAAATTTGTGTCATAATAACATAATTTTTATGATAACGCAATGACATATCCCTTCCCCAGGATTGCTCACAGCCGACGTTTTTGGGCGTGGCCCATATGCTGTGTGTTCTGGTTGCTGAGTTTTCTCTACCCAGTGGTGTAGTACAACTCCGCAACATAAAAGTATTTACTTAGTCTGTGTGCTAGGATTTTGCATACACATGCATTCTTAGACTAGCAAATGCCACTAATTGGGCGACGACGATCATCACATGCTCGACTTGTACTTTGCATAGTATGGCGGCTGCATCCTTCTGCAACTACTCAAGTAGGAGACGAATATAACATTTGGAATGTCCGAGTTGTGTATTATATACGGTAAAACTCATGAAACGGCATGCCATGTAAAATATGTTCAATTATTTATTGATAATTGTTTTATTAAAAATGTGTGTTGTTATGTAGTCAAAATGAAATCAAAATGATCCGACATTTTGCCGTTTGCCCCATTTTTAATCCTTTAAATTCAAATTGTGTGGTCATCAAGCATTGAAAGCAGAAAAGAGCTTCGGTATGCCATGTAGTTTTAGTAAGATATCAAACGGTATATGAAGTTACAGTTATTGAAGCCCTTCATTTATGAACAAAACGCAAAAAATGCTTACTTTTTCTTACATTTCAATAGTTTTAATCTTCAGTTGACTATGAATCACTCACACAAGCTTGTATGTCCCATTTCCTGCTGCCAGCAGAAAACTCAATCTCTTGACAACACATATGGTAGGTTTTTACAATTACTAGCTTCATCTACTCATAGAATGTTTAACTAATTCTGCTCATTGTCATTCATCACAATTTGCTTTTATGCTATTAGCCATCTTGCCAGATCTGAACACACATCCCAAAACCAATGGTGCAATCTGAATGGTCATTTGGCTTATGTGCCCAATCCTGAGGAAGGGATATGTCATTGGTGTGTCTGTGTGGTGTGGTCTAGCGGTAGAGTGTCTGGACACTGATCAAGTGGTCAGTGGTTCAATTCTCTGTGGAGTCACTCTGCATGTACCATGTAGGCATGTACCATGTAGGCATGTACCATGTAGTGCAGGCTGCAGCTACCATAGACTTGTTATACGCAAGATGCATGTAAAAGATATACATATTATACATATGATGTACCTATACACTGATTGATACACACATACATACATACACTGATTGATACACAAATGACACGTGTATGTGAAAGGTATTTGGCTGCTGCATAGATATACCTGCCCCTCTGGTAAATTATGGGCTATAACAGTTCCTAGTAGATTTACAAAGGTATACGGACGTTGTGTAACTGCTGTTTGGAAACTGGGGGTTTATAGAATTTGAATTGGGGTTTGGGCTTTTGGCATATAGTTATCCTCCCCTCCCGTCTAACGCCCAAGTAGTCGTCTCACCCACGGACACCTGGTTCCGAGATGGCAGTTGCGAATACTCCTGGATTCATTTTCAACATGTAAGCACTGTCTGAAATTAAGTAGGAATATCTGTTATGGACAGGACTGGCTAAAGTCTATATTTGTTTAATATTATAGAATAATTGCTACGCTACCTACTATTGGCTACCTACTATTGGCTACCTACTATTGGCTACCTACTATTGGCTACCTACTATTGGCTACCTACTATTGGCTACATATTGCAACATATTAAGTGATTTATTATAAGGAACTGCTATAATAGACTTTTTTAGGTTACCAAACAGGTTTTGTGTTACTAGCAGCTACATAGTACGGAGCGTCTGGACTCTGGACGGAAAACCACTGATAAGATTCTCCTATTTGTGGATATTGGAGATCTTATGCAGGGGCGTATATTATGCACCCGGACGTAAGGGGTTTGAATCTGAGGCTAAAATGTTTGTTTTAAAGAAATGTTTTTGTTTTGTCATTGCCTAAAATTGTCTAATTTTCATCAAAACATCAAAGAGACATAAAAAGTCGGCACCTAACAGATCTTTTCAATCCTCTAACTCCCTAACAAAATTTTTCAACCTGACATTATTCCCAACCTCCTAACAAAAACATTTTCCACTGTGTGGGGCAATCTTGTAAATAGTAGGGGGTTGAATTTCACATAATATATGCCCCGGATCTTATGGATAAGGCTAACAAACGGATGAATAAATAAGCGTTTTATAATTGTGCACATTGTGACACTAGTTCAGCCCTTTTTATGGAGTTATTTACACTTAATAACTCCATAAAAGGAAGTTAGCCTCCATATCTGTTGGCACTATTCAATCACTGACTTTCCATGGATTGAATGGGATGGGAATTTTAACATCGAATCCTGGAAATCTGTCTTACTCAGAGTGTAGGGCTCGCATGCGTTGTCAGCTTTAAATTTCCTAACCTGATTGATTTCCTTGGTAGGAATACAATAGCTTAACCAATCTTAAGCTAAGCTTTAAATTTCATAACCAGCTAGGCTCTTCGCACCATGGAAATGGGAACTGCACCATGCAAATATCACCATTCCTGCAAATTCTCACCTTTGTTGCGCTTGTTATGTGTCTATGTTTATGCGCTTGTTATGTGAACATGTGTTTATGTTCAGCATGCTGGCAAGTGACTCAGTTTGGCAAAGAATTAAGTTTTCCTTGTTTTCTATACTGTTAATGTCGTAACCCAATGAATTATGAACCAGTAAATATGCACACCATAATATTGTAGGCAGTAATTACTGTAACTCTGGTCGATGCATTCTGACGCATACACTAAGTACCCCAGTGAGCTGAATCCTGGCAGCATCCAAGGCTAGGCACCCAGGCCACGCATAGACCAGGCACTCGGGCCACTTAGTGTAGAATAGGGGCCCAATAGAGGCAGCCACCAGAACAGACTCTTTGGTTAGGTCTCAACATGCATTTCACAGCCGGCTCTAAGTTTCTAAGTAGAACTAACATATATTATAGGGTGGGCACCCACACCCTCTTTTATCAGTATTCACACCTATTGTCTCACACCCTAATGTAATATGCAATACTATGTGTCAACACTAATCCAAGTTAATGGGATTAAGTAGTATATATAAACCTGGCCGATGAGCCAGTATAACTGTTACTCTTACTTTGAATCCAATAAAGCGAACTTATGCTAGAATCTACACTCTTCAAGTTTCTCAAGCACTACTAAAGATTAGCAGCACCACATTAAGATAAATTTTCTTTAATAATGTTAAATTGAATAAAATGAAACGTCTAAAATAAACTTGTGATCGCATATAAAATAATTTCCCGAATGAATTCTTTATACCATTTCCGATATAAACTATACAATTATTGTAATTCTAAAACCAAAACATGGAAATGGGAAGCAGTTCATACAGAGGGAGCACAACTCCTACGTATCATCTCAGAGCAACCATGGAAAGCCAGTGAATGTGTACTATAATAGAGCTCTGTAGGCTGTAGAGGTATATTGATTGTCTTAGTACATAGTAGTTTGTTCTCAATTTGGGTGTTAGCATTCTAGATCTAATCTAATCAGATCTAATCTCAATAACAACTACATAAATTGCTTAATTCTTTACTTTTTTTCCATCAGCACCCGGCTCTGCTGCGCAGTTGTTAGCTCCTGTAATCTATCATTTTGGTTATCACTCTATATCTTCAGTATCATCAGATTGAGCGCAAAAATGACCATCCAGACGTGACATACAATATTACCTTCAAAATATTATTCATTAATGGAATTACATATATTATACAAGCACCACTCATAGAGACAGTAATTCATCTACAGGAAATTCTGTGTTTAAAAATAATTGTTGCCATTTCTGATCACCCAGCAAGAGATATTTCACTGCATCGCTTGTAGTAAGAGTTCTTACTGGGAACGCAAGTAGTGCTGGGAACCTGTGCAGTGTTACTTCTTCTGCATTCTCGCTCTTTTGCTGGTGAGTACAGATATAATTTAGCAGAGCCGTGTAGTGAGAGAGCTGTGTCACTGGAAGTACATGGATGTGGTTACAAGTTATATATAAGGTTACAATGGAAGGAGCTACCAATTTGTCCATAACTCACCTTTACCCTGTATTTGGCTAATGAAACTTTCTGGGTTTATAATCTCAGAAATTCCAGTTAGGCAGGTCAAGAAAATCCAGCTGAAGTCCATTAGTAAGTGCAAAAACATTTTTAATATAGGCTAACCAGTATTTTGCAGATGGGGACAAATTCCAAAAATGTCGGGCTACATGTTGCAACTAAAGTTGCTTGGCCATCACCAGAAGCAAGGCAAAGACAAACGCCTCATAGACCACGTGATCGCTCAAGTGAAATTCCCCCATTGGCGCAACTCCTTGCTACACGGCTTTGCAATGTAGCAGCAAAGCAAATCTTTGGTCGCCCCATTTAGCATCAATGGGTATGCAGGCGGGGATGGCCCTCTGAAGCTATGTTCAGACATTCAAATGCCTGAGGATCCTAATCTGATTTGTGGTTGGGGTTTGAGGAGTGCACCATTGAAACCTAGAACTGACGCTGCGGTGTCGAGCTCTTCAATTACAGTATTCAGCTGACTGTGTATCGATAAAATAATCAATTTATGTAGATCGAAAAGTATGTACTTTATATAGAACAAGCAGCTGTTTACTGCCCTCCTACCTTGTTTGTGAAAATGAAAATTTGGGCTGCAACCCAGTTGCCCAAGCTAATGGGCATGAAGCTACTTTATACAGTATTGGGTCTCCCTGTCGTGACTTCTATAATTATTGACTAGTTGTTGTCTTTATATTTACACCAGACACCTTTAGACGGATTTGTCTAACGAGGCGTGGCGTGCTGAACTTGGCGTGGAGAAAACTGCAAATGCTAAAAAAGATATTATACTTATACCGTATAATTTGTTAGCGTTCAATAATGAGCTCATGTCAGATCATCAGATTGTGCAAGCCTAGGGGCCTGGGGCTAGCTGAACAGCAGCATTCTGTCTTTGACAGCTGACACCTTTCAATTTCACTTACTAGAGCTGAGAGAGTTCACATCAGACTGAAAGTGCATGTTCTATACTTGCCTTGCTAAGACAGCTAAGCTGTGTACATGTGCAGCAACAGATTAGGCCAAACCACCTTGATTCTTTGATCCCTCGGCATGCGCATGATAATTTTTGAGTAAAATAAAATAAAAACCCGCGTGCCTCATCTAAAAATCAACTTTTGTTGAATATTTTATTTTTTTAAGATATGTTTTATAACATGAAATATATAAGTTTGAAACTTATTTTAATTTTTGAAGTTTTGCTTTTATGTAAATCAGTGACAACGTTTTTAAAATAGAAATGTTTTTGCTCATCTGTGTTTGCAGGATGATATAAAACTGCAAACAGCATTGAAGACAAAAATACAATGCTCTCTCCCTCCTGTGCCCTTGTGTGCCCTCATGGATAATTCTGTTACCGATCAAGGACTCAATGTGATTTGGCCTTACATGGATACATGGGAACATAACACCTTATTATTGTATGTTTGACTCTGCATTCTCCATTCTACCAGTAAGTCTATACCCAATATCAGCAATCCTGTATTAATTATGAATACATACTTTGTTTAGCTGAGGAGCTCTACATTACTTACCAATGACCGATTAAGAAGTTGTAGCGTATAGGAGACAAGACAACCCAACCCATATCCATCTGCTAAGTTAACAGTTTAACTAACAAGTTTTTGTGTCCAACAACTTGCTGTGTTGGAGGTTTCATATTCATAACTTCAAATTCAAAACTGGAATCATAAATACCCATATCCGAATCCGGGTCTATTCGCAACTGCTGTTTTAAAACTAGGTGTCCGGCTACTGAAACTAGGTCTCCGTAAATTGGGTCAGGCTACTTAGGCACTAGACTATGTCCCCCAACCCAAAACCACAACTATAAGCAGTCAGTTTCCAAATGGCAATTTCGAAATGTCCGTACACCCCCACATCCTGCCCATTCTACCAAATCAATACTTTAAATTGAATTGGATTACAATTAATTAATTGGCTCACATTGAAGTTAGTTTTTGTGCGCTAAAACACACCATTAGCATATATAGCTATATTAATATGTTATAGTAATATATGATATAATATATGATATGGCAATGTCATATAATATTATAATATATGAGGCACCACATGATAAAATAAAATAATGTCGTAAAGTGATCTTCAGATTGGAAATTGGAATTATCTATCCATGTTCTATCTTTTGTGTGTGTGCACAACTCCAAATGAAACTGTCTTTGAGTTGTTTAGCCATGCTTATGCGTATCCAAATTGTTTGGCTGTGCGTATGCTGTGGAGGCGTGCTCTTGCACTCTACACATTATAATGCATGTACTGTACCAAAGTGAAAATAGCGATCAAGTTTCTGTGGGCTCATTGCTTGGGCTATTTATGATTACAGCAACCATGGAGATATCCTGAAATCAAACTATGCATGGATTTGCATCTATTTCACTCGTAAAAATTGCTTCTAACTGTATATAGTTTAATTTTTAAGATTGATGTAATTCATATTTAAAAATTCATAATTATGGTTTAAAAACAACAACATTTGTACGATAATGGGGTATGTAGTGTATATAATTATAATTATAATTATGTGTGTACATCTTGATAAAATTAAGTCAATCAAACAAGTCATTGTAAATAATCAATATTTTTGCTCAGTCCCAAAACAAGGGCTAAACATGTTGCTGTTTCATGTCGACTTGCACTTTTGTACAAACTACAGAATTTTTTTGAACAGAAACATAGCAAATTGAACTTATTCATTAATTGAAAAATATATGACCTATCATACATTATATATCACATATCATACATCACATATCATACATCATATATCACATATCATACATCATATATCACATATCATACATCATATATCACATATTATACATCATATATCACATATCATACATCATATATCACATATCATATATCACACATCATATATCACATATCATACATCATATATCACACATCATATATCACATATCATACATCATATATCACATATCACACATCATATATCACATATCATACATCATATATGACAAGTCGCAATGTGAAGCCAGTGATGAATGTTGTCTTTCAGAGTGGCCAGTAACAGACCTAATGTGTTCTCTAAAAGTGTCTAGAGCATGCCTAAGCCATTGATGGCAACTTGTAATCATTGCAGATGGTGTGGAGAGATCATTGTAGATAGTGTGGAGAGATCATTGCATATAGTGTGGAGAGATCATTGCAGACGGTGTGGAGAGATCAAATTTGCTTCAAACAAAGCAGCAAATTTGATGATGACCACTCAGTCATCACTTTCGCAGTTGGCCTAATTCTTTGGTTTACTGACTTATACAGGCAGATGTAGTATAGCTTGTGTTAACAGCATTCCCCAGTCTCTTTATGTTGAGGGGATAACTCCCCATATACTAGTTAGTGTGCATTTTTACTTCATGTTCCGGTATGCTTTGCCTATACTAATTGTATGTTTTGTATGCATTCTAAAAGCTAACCGATTCAAACTTACGATAATAATATGTACATTAAAAAGTTAATACAATTATGATAATATGGGCTAATAAAGGTACTAAATGCAAATGTAAAATCTCAGGTGATCGGTTAGAGCAGAAATTAATATAATGATTGCTAAAATTAGCACTTTGTAGAAAAAGATAATGAAATTTCATAATTATTATTATACAGTGCATATTTTCACTGTATTGGTCGATGTTGAAATAATCTTAGATTATGTTTTATAAATGATGAATTATTTACTTATATTAAATAGAAAGAATAAATTGGCCCATTTATTGGAACCTTTGACAGCTTGTTCAATACAGACGTGGGCACCTGTGGATGGTCTGTGTTGTCAACTAATAGGCTATCTACCGTCTAATATAATATTATGTCATATCTTATCTGATCAGGTATATTGTCTGTAGCTGTAGCTCCGCCCCAAACTGCCACTGAGGAGATCCCTGGGTCTGGGCTAGCTCAGTATCACTTTGAATCACCCCTACCCTTTCAGCCTATAGGACCATTTCACTTGTTAAGGCTATAAACACTTGTTACATTAAAACATCAATTTTAGGTTTTTAAGACTTTCACATAGCATAGGCATGCTTTGATACCAGTGGACAGCTTTGATACCCGTAGAATAGGCCTAATAGCTTTATAATCTGCATGCATTAAATAGGCAAGAACCTGTAAAAGTACACAAAATATAACGTAAGTGCTCTCAGCTCGATACAACCGGACCAATCGAACAAAATATGTATTTGCTTTTCTAGGATCCTGAATACCGAATATAATACATTGCCATATCTGTATTTGTTTTGAATGTGTATTGTATTGTACAGGTGTATAATATAGTGGAGAGTGGAGTGTGGATATACCGCTAAGTAGTTACTCGAGTTGTCTCCTACGTCACAGCATTCAATGCAGCAACGGGCAGATCTATTACACCACCAAACATGTAAGCTATCAATGCATCTCGCCCCTCTACCCCTCCCCCAGCTCAGAAACCCAGTAATCAAGCAGTAAGACCTGCTGACGCACACAAAAGAGCTGCATTGCAGGTGCCCGCATTGGACATGTGGTGTCCTCTGCTGTAAACTCTGCTGTAACCCCTGCTGTAACCCCTGCTGTAACCCCTGCAGGGAGAAGAATGCCAATATACCCTCCTAACGCACTGCAATATCAGCTATTCCATGGCTTGTGATGTTTTATTAACCTGTTGAGGACTCTTCTAGGTGACTGATAAAAATGAAACAAATTTACAATTATGATTTTAATAATTATGGAAACTTTTTGACTGGTTACGGGGAGGGGATGCTGCCAATATTGCCTTGCCTCAACTGACTTTGGCATCCTGAAGCATTTTGATGCAGTGCAATATATAGATGTGTGTAGGCCTAATATGCAGTTGCATGTTTGTTGCTTTACAGTAATTCTTAAAGGCCTGAACATAATTGTAATATCTGAGGTTCAAAAATGTACATGTCCGGCTGGAGCAATGATCCATGAGCCCCTTTTAGAAATGCCATCTACATATCTAAACCATGAGAGCAATCACGCTGTCCTGTTGTAATGCTATGACAACAATACTAGCGTTCTAATATGCTATTCACCAGAGATTGTTTTGCACTAAGGATGGCTAATTAAACTGCTAACTCTCACTGCATCCTGATCTGTTATCATATCATCAAATTTCAAACTTCAGATGTTTAAATATATTTCGGAATGTTGAAATTGTCACTTTAACGCCAAGTGGTCACACCAAGAATTAACCGTACAGCCGCACTAGCCAGACTGTCCACAGCTGACCAGATTGTCCACAGCTGAGCAGACTGTCCACAGCTGATCAAACTGTCCACAGCTGATCAAACTGTCTACAGCCGACCAGACTGTCCACAGCCGAACAGACTGTCCACAGCTGACCAGGCCATCCACAGCTGACCAGGCCGTCCACTGCCTATTACACACAGTACTACACAGACACTTAATGCAATAGCTCCTCTAGTGTATTTCTTAGATTATTTGTTAAAGATAAGAGATTTAATTGCTCTCTTAAGCTGAATAACCTTCGAATATTGGCAACGGCTTATCAATTTCATAACAAAACATTGTGAATTATTGAATTTTAAGCTGTAAATAAGGCGGAGCTAAATATTCTAATATCCATACATCCATTGATATTTCATTGATAACAGTAGTCTCCTATCACACTCTCTTACACACTCCGCCATCCAACTGCTTGTTTTACAGGACCAATAAAACTGGAATATTTGTGATCAGCAAGGAGAGTGGTGGTTATAAGGCAGGAAATGGAAGCAAAAGTGCACAGGATCAGCAAGATCTGCATGGTGCAGGTGCAGTAGCATCGCCAGATGAAAACCTAGAGCTCACCATAATCAACACTGCACAGGACACCTCACAAGCCGGTATGCATTGCCTATGCTAATCATATGTTTTGTATGCATTCTAAAATCTAACCGATTCAAACTTACGATAATAATATGTACATTAAAAATTTAGTATAATTATGATAATATGGGCTAATAAAGGTACTAAATGCAAATGTAAAATCTCAGGTGATCGGTTAGATCAGAAATTAATATAATGATTCCTAAAATTAGCACTTTGTAGAAAAAGATAATGAAATTTCATAATTATTATTATACAGTGCAGATTTTCACTGTATTGGTCGATGTTGAAATAATCTTAGATTATGTTTTATAAATGATGAATTATTTACTTATATTAAA
>JAOQGN010055496.1:0-19502 GCA_027564295.1 Himantozoum antarcticum
TCACTGTTCCCTCTCTACATCCCCCTATGTGAACACTCACTGTTCCCTCTCTACATCCCCCTATGTGAACACTCACTATTCCCTCTCTACATCCCCCTATGTGAGCACTCACTGTTCCCTCTCTACATTCTCTTCCTACTTCATGCTTTCTCGAAACCTCTCCTCCCACTTTTCCTGATGATTTTAAATCTTTCTCCTCTGCTTTTGGAGTAAAACGTGCTGTAAAACGTTACCGCCCTAAAACTCTTTATATGCACATGGATCAATAAATGTCGCACTGACTTTTCTCTTTGTACAATTTAGCAATGGAATTGAGGCTATCAATGAGAACTGGAAAGCTTTTCAATATTTTTTGCTTTTACAACTCCAGCAGCATACGTAGTAACACGATCATGACTCATCTGTCTGTCTGGCTGTCTGTCTGTCTCTCTGTGAATATAGTGCACTATGTGAAACTGGTTCGATATCAGATTAAGGACTGCAGAACCATGATTCATTCACTTGTCTAATATAATAAGATTAGGGAGTGGAATCAGCTTAGCACATGAAACAGTAAAACCAGGTAATCTGTGAGGGCCGATCATGACCACGCTGGCTTGAGGTACAAGATTAGTGGGTCTGGCTAAATGTAATTCTTAATAATCTGTACACAAACAATGCTTTCATTCATATTCTTGCACACACTGTATATTTATTATATAGACACTGGGGAGGTGCCAGTATACTACTTTCACAATGCGATACCCGGTACGGGATACCCGGTACGGGATACCCGGTACGGGGTACCCGGTACGGGATTTCAATGCAACTTTTACTATTCTATACATTGCACATTCATTCAGCATAGCATCTACCATACATATTTATTCAGCATAGCGAAAGTATGTTTATATGCAGTCACAACCTGATATTGAAAATGTTTTCAGTCGTATTATTA
Source organism: Himantozoum antarcticum (assembly GCA_027564295.1). Taxonomy (NCBI): domain Eukaryota; kingdom Metazoa; phylum Bryozoa; class Gymnolaemata; order Cheilostomatida; family Bugulidae; genus Himantozoum; species Himantozoum antarcticum. The sequence continues at coordinate 938 of JAOQGN010055496.1, forward strand.
CCTTTATGTAGCTGATTTGCCAAATTGTGATCAATACACAGGCATACTACGCACACAAGTGTGGTATTGAGGTGCTGGTACAGGCATACTATGCACACAAATCTGGTTTGTGTATTATCAACTGCGGTATATTATCAACTCATCTCTAATAAGTAATGTTTGCAGTCAAATTCCATTGATTCAATATTGCAGTAATTCCAAGTTTCCAAACTCTTTGGAAACATGTTTTCGGTGGATGAAATGTTGATTAATTTATGTTAATTATCAATATAAAAATGTATTGAGAATAAAATAAAATATAAAGCTACTAATTGTCTTCTCCGGATGTGAATAAATTAACTAGACACATACACTGTTTCAGTGCCATCTGACGTAACCATTGTAAATCAAGTATACAGTCGCCTTTCTCGGGCTTATGCTCGATTGCTCAAAGCTATTCACATTGTCAACTTTTCATCCAGTGTGGACATGCAATTTCATTGGATGCCCCCAATGACGTGTTAGTCGTCCCTCTCTTAAAGGGGCATACCTGCATGTACTCTCAACAGTTGTCAGGATTCCATAAATTATATGTAACCAAAGTAGATGAAAATATGCAAGCCATTTTTATTAAACTCTGTGTTTATTTATTTTCTTACAGGAAATCGTGGACCACCCCCACCCGGCTGGAGAGGACCCCCACCACCCCCAAATATGCACATTCGAGGACCTCCGCCGCCTCCAGGAGGTTAGTTTCCACAAATTCTTTCTCACAGTTATTACATAATCAAGCACTTTTGATAGATTTTGATGGCTTGTACATCAGCTAAATGTGTTGTCACTTAGATTGTATATGTTAGTGAATGAAGTTCAGGGTGGGTGGCTCTGTGACAGTGTGTGAGCTACTATTGCTTGCAGGTAAGTGGTTTGACCCTGGCCAAGTATCTCTGTATATGATATGTGCTGCCACAAGGATGTGCTGCCACAAGGATGTGCTGCCACAAGGATGTGCTGCCACAAGATTACACCTGACTTTCATGGCAGCTTATAGGCTACTGTTTCTTGCACATGTTCACTATTATTGCTAGAGCCATCTGTTATGTTGACACTATGCAAGTACTTATGTGCATAGCTATATATATAAGTGCCTGAAGTTTATGTTAGGATATTTTGTAGAGATACCATTTCAAAAACCAGTGAGTTCTGCAAGTTCTAGTTCTTGGTATAAATTAGGGAATGCCGACAGTTTGAAAGTTACAGTTGAAAATAGTCTGTTTCTAGACTGTGGTTTGGGATTGGATAGGCGCACATAGTTGCTCCCCCTCCCTCCGTTTAGTGCCTAAACTTAATTTGCAAAAAGTCATGGATTCATTAATTAGAAGCATTGTATTGTATTATGAATCGCAAGAGAGGCTTTTGTTGGCTCACAGCTGTGGCTGATGTTGTTGTGTTGGTGATGCTAATGAGCCATGCTGGCTAGCAATAAGTTTTAGGTCCATCATTTGAGCTAGTCACCCAGTGCACACTTACCATGCATTGACTAAGATCCTTACTTGTATTTGTTATAGGTATTGGACACCATCGACTTCCAGGCATGCCTCCACCTCCACCACCAAGTATGGGCATGGGATCCGGACCACCACCCTCACTAGTGCCCCCTCCACCTCCTCCCTCTGTGTAGAATGTAAGACATGTTGTATTACACTTTGTATAGCTCATAATGTATATATCAATTATCTTTATAAAGATTTAAATGAATAAATGTCGATGTGAAATGAATATCCCTAATTCCCTGTTCTGTTATTCAGTGCATGTATCTGCACCTAAGTAATACCTTTCTCTTTCACCGGCTGGAGGCATTGGGTGAGGCTCTTTACAAAAGATTATACCAGCAATATAACTTTGACCTGGGAAATTGAGTTTACATTGATAAGTGTAGAGGATATGTAGTGGAGTATGCATATTACACTGTTTATCAATGCATATATATACATACATACACACATACATGCATATATATATATATATTGCATATTCCACTAGACTACCAGATTGCGGTCCACTTAGTGAACATCAACATGTCAGCAATGAGAAATCTGTCAGCCGACAGTTCTCGGCTGGCGAGTCAAATTGGTTGGCAGAAACTCTTAGCGTAAAATTCCAAACACCACAATCTGTAGTAGTTCTGGGGTTTTTTAATTAAGTTGCTGTCAATTCTCCAACTGTGGTTCTAATTACGCAAAGTAGTCAATCATTGAACAAGAAATACCCTCTCAATGAATTCAAAACTTACATACACAATCTTGTAACTCGTCCAAATTATACAAGAAACAAGAAACAGTGTTTTACTGTCTTTGTTATTATTGTATTCGTTACGAACCAAATGATATTGTAAAGAAACTTCTATTTCTTAATTGTGTCAAATTAAGAAAGTCTGACAAGTTACAAAATATTTTGTAACTTGTCGTAACTTGTCAGTTACGTAACCCAAATAGCAAATATTGCACCAAAATACCAAAAATTATGTATATAATTATGTTTCTAAATAAAGGCAAAATAGTATGGCAAGAGAATAATTATTAACACAAACTCGAAGTTGTCTTCCTAATGCTAAGTGGCGCAAACTTCTGATAATATTAATAACATGTTGCAAAGAAAGCATTGTCCGAATTAGGCAATAACTGCTAAGTATATGTCACCTACATACTTTGTAGAGCAGCTCTCACTAAAGGAGAGGTTAAAAAAGAGATGCATGATATAATTATTATCATCCAGATAAACATTGCTCACAAAACATGTGATCAAATGTATGATACAAAACTCACTGTGGATAAGAGATATTATATAGAAGAACTATGTACAATTTCTACATATAATTCAAAAGTGTTTGACTATGGCTACAACCGTGCATGAAAATCAACTACAAAACCGAACAAATTATCAAAAATAAGTTATTGATATGGTTACCATAACGATGTCTAAATATTTAGCTGCAGCGGACCGCAGTAACGGAGAGAAGCACCATATGTGTTGTGTATTAAATATAATTATAGCGTTGTAGATATAATATATAAATACTAATATATAGATAGATATAAGGGTGTAGATCATTCCTACACTATTTCCTCGCCAGACATGCCTGCTACAACAGACTGTAGGCGACTTAATTCAGTCCTGTACTTCTGACTCTGATTTTTGAATTCGTCTATTTGATGCTGCAACCTTAGGTTTTGTTTCGTCTTTTCTCTCAGGTCCGACCTGTTGTTTTTGTCCCTCCTTGTTAGTTCTTGCACTTCGCCGCGTAAATTCTGTAAAACAAAGTGATTAGTCTGAATCACCAAATTATTTCAAAGCTCCAAAGCACCTCAGATCCCAAAGACGTACTTGTTTGCGTAGATGATTTTGAAATTTAGAGCAACTGTAAAAAACAAAATGTTTCATGGCATTGTGATGGTAAATTGTCGGTTTACTAGAAAACAGTCTGATATCAGACTCATCTCGGTTCCAATTTTATGCTATCAAATTAAGTTTACAAATCAAGTGGCAACATGATATGAATGTTTTCTCAGGGCATTTGTAAGCCAAATGAAGATATTATTTCTGATATCTCAGTATTTTACAATTAAGATGATTCCAGATATAGAATTTTGTGGTGATGTGAATCGTGCAACCAATTTCCTCCTGCTATCATTTGATCTAAACTGGTACGAATTTAGTTTTACAATCTAATTTAGCCTCATCGGCAACTGCCCAAGTAATCAAATGTGAACCATGTTTGTGACAAGTCTACACAATACTTTCCACACCATAATTACATGTAAGCCTGTGATATGGCAAGGTTTGACAGAATGTTGTAACTGCGGTCTGCCATCGGCAATGATGCTTCATCAGAAACTTACCGATACTTCTGCGGAATGTTGAGCTTTAGATTTTCTCAAGTCGACAATTTCTTTTTTAAGTAGTGCTATGTAGTCCAGATCTGGGTCACAGTTAGGACATCTGCTGCACGGTGATGCGCTGTCATTAAATGATTTGCTGCCATTTAGTCGGATCTCCCATGTTCCATGTGGAGTCTCAGTAGGAGACATGCTTCCCTGTAAACAAGAATGGAATATGTGAAACATGGGTGATTCAGCCGTGTCGTCATATAAATTATGGTGTTTGCTAAAGATGCTACGACACCTAATGATAAGATTTTGCCAAGCTACAAGCTTCATTAGTGTATTATATAATTATCTCATAGGGTAGCATGCACTACCCCACACTATAATTCACTTTTGATGATTCGATTTCATCATGTAAGAAGGGGACGATACTAACAAGCACTTGCTCTAAGAGGTGCTCTAAGAGATACTAACAAGCACTGACTAAATGGCAGCAAATCATTTAATGACAGCGCATCACCGTGCAGCAGATGTCCTAACTGTGACCCAGATAAAGATTTTTTTTGCGCAAACATTCTACTATTGTCAATGAAATGCATTGACAATGGTATGATGGACATTATTGACCTTGGGCAGCATCACTGGTGTTCTCGGTCTTATGGTATTGTTGGCATTATTGTCTTCTTTGGCATTGGCGTAAAACATATCTACTTACCACTCCTGTATCTGAATCATGGTCTTGTGCTATGAACCCATCATCATCCTCTACCCCGTAACTCCCCAGTGAGGTAGGTGAGCTAGCCCTGCCGTTGGTCCTCGACGCTCCTCTGCAAATACAGATCATGTTTCATATTATTTGTGATATGAAAGAAAGCAAGCCGTTTGTGCTCGCAATAAGTGTGTGCACAAACGACTGTACATTTATCATACTACAGCACACCCTGGCTCGCATTATTAAATAAACAAGTATTAACGATAAATAGTGCAATTATTTTCGTATGCTGTGCTGAAGATTAGCTACTAACTACTGAAAAGTCATTAGTTCAACAGCAATAGGATTAAATAATGATCTAAGACTTAGAACTGATACAATACAATTAAAGTAAGGGGCATATCAAGAAGTGGTGTTGTGAGATACCATCAATTATGGGCTTGATGTTGTAGGATTATTAGATTATCGCATCTACATAAAACCTAATTTAAATGTGCTAAAGGTGACAACTGATGCAATCTGGTGTTTCAGTAATTAAAATATAGCTTGATTAATGCAGTCATAAAGCAGTGAAAGCTATAATAACAGCGTGGTCCATTAACGGTCATTAGCTCTATCTTAGTGACATAGTGTGACTCAATGCCTCATGACGGAGACCATATTTACACGTTAGTTGGGCATTAGTGACCTTTCCTGTATGCAATTCATGCATTAGAGGTTATGTTTCATTTTTATAAGCCTGTGGTAGTTAATTGACGATAATTAACTTTTTTACTTCACAAATTTAGGAGCGAATATTTTACATTATTAGTAAATCTTTGTCAATCTCACCTTATACTGTCTTTGGGGCTTGCATCTGAGCGCACACTATTATTATCGGCCTCCGATTTATATGAAGAACCACGAGATCGGTAACTGGCCAAGCTGGAGTTCTCATTCCACGTTTTGTTGTTGTATGAGGTACATGTACGATCCCATGACGCCGTGTGACTAGAGAGTGCTATGTCCGAGTGCATCTTTTTGTGAGAGTAGGGTAATTTAGTGATCTTATGGTCCTGTAATATTCAAAAGATGTCATAGAATGTAGGAGATGTAGAAGCAATGACTCAGGACATACTCCACCCCCTCAGGATTTCATGACATGGTCCTAACACTCTAAACAGTAAATGCAGTCTTGAGTCATTATTTAATTAATTCATACAAATCGAGTTAGAAAGTAAAAAATGTCATAATGAGATTAATGCCATGACTAACAACAGATGAGTCCTGACGTATACAGTATGTACGGAACTGTTTGAATCCCTTTTATGGTTGGAAAGGAAATAAAAACTGTTTGATGCAAGAACATGCTTACACCTGGGCAGCATTTGGCAAGCGGCCCGTTTCAGTTATGCAAAGATAAGTCCTAACTTATGAGATTAAAACTCCTAATAAGATTATGTAAAGTAGTGATTATCCTCCCAAATTTTACTACTTCCTTGCCACTGTATGACAAAATGGCGACTCTAATAAATATAGAACATGATGTCATCAGAGAACAGAGCATACGTTGTCATTTTCAGCCCAGAGACAGAGCCATCAGTGCCGGAAAAGGAACAACTACATGGTATTGTTTCCTATCCAAGCTTATTTGCATTTTTTTTATTCCCATTTTGGTACATTGGTACTGCAACAGACTGGTAATTTTTGTCAAAACAAAAAAAATCACTTGTGACAGGCTGTCAAATAAATCTTAGTAAAAATTTCATGTCGTCAAGCGGATTGCTAATGGTGACACGCTGTCATGATCGTGTAAACGTGTCGAAATATCTAGGATTTTCTCAAAGCTGCTTATCAATTTGAGGAGCATCGATAAAAAGTGGTTGACAGCTATTTGCTGTTATTGACAGGAGCTTCACTGAAAGCGAATTTGCCGCATAAAAATCTTCGTTCTTTCTTATTATGTTCAATACAATTTTACTTACCCACAAGCCTACCACCATTGTTGCTGTGTGCAAAATAAATTGTCTCAAAATAGAAATATCTAAACCATCCGTCTCCGAAATTCAAACGGCATTACCAAGAAAAAAAAGTGGAGTTATCAATTTTACGAGGTCTTACTTGAGTTGGTGTTTTGGATCCTTCAGAGGAAGCAGAACTCGAGGTAGACCTCTTGGTGCTGTAGGTTGTGTCTGTTATTCTCTTCATTGCTAATTTTTTAAAAGAGTCGAATATGGTCATTGCTGTCTTGTCATGGGTAGCGGATGTCAGTCCACACCAAGAGTCCAAAGTCAACTTTAGCAGCTCATCATAAAGTTCTGATAGGTAAGCCAACTTGGTCCGTTCCTACAACAAGAACCAGAAAGTTGAAATGATAATAATATTTATGGCAAAGAGACAACAGCAAGACATTGTACGACTGCTAGAATCGGATGCTAGTTGCTAAGATTGGAAACAACAACTAATGATGGTGGTGACGCAGATCGTTGGAATTTTTCTTTTAGTTGATTAGTCCAAATCAATAATACGAGGAGTCAAATAGCAGCTTTCTCAAGGAGGCAATAATGATACTCATCTTTTCCAAGAGTACTGAGAAAGTGTAGCCTAGGCTTTGCCTGCAATTTTGTCCTATCAGCCGCATTAAGGAAATGCTGATGATGTTGGCAGTCATAAACGGCAAACATCGAACATACTTCTATCCCAGCCGAAGTTGAGGATGAGATGTTGTTATCTGTGGGAATATAACAGTTTGACTCTGAACTTACCATTTTATCTTTGAATTGTGGAGCACTGTGGCAAGCATATTCTGCATTTAATAGTTTGGTTAGCAGAAAATCTCGGAGACATTCTTTCTTGATTAGCTTTGATTTCTGTAGGGGTGGACCAAACGTGTTAGGAACATCTGTTCGAGCTGCCACGCTAATCTATAAAATTTAATTATTAAATACTATGTAATTGTAATGATTCAGTAAGATACACAGTAGCCCGCCGTTGAGTTGAGCTGTACAAAAACAAATTGAATATGCTCTGGAAAGTTCTCACTTCCAGCAAGCGAGAAAAGAAGTAGGACAAGGAATCGCTCTGCTCTAATCACTGAATTACCCACACCCAATGTTTTAAATATTGGAACAGATTTTCGAGAATACTTTGGAGTTGAGGCCAGATTACCAATTTTCCAACTCTGTCACGGCTCTCACAGCGTGTGTTCTGTTTGTGAAAGTACCAAACAAAGCGAATTATCCATTCAACAAACTACCAATCATAAATCATTTGCTTAATGCTTGGTTAGTCACTGAATTTACAATTATGGCATAGACTTGTCTATTTATTCAAATTTGATCTAATTATGGATTTTTGGAAGGTGGTGAGCATCCTGACAAGGACAATCATGCTCGTAAGCTCGAGTTCAAAGGAAGGAATATTGCCATGGCACTTATAAACTGACAGTGCTAGGCTCATGAACTTATGATCGAAATTATATAATCATTTGTAACGCTGGTTCAATAGAATATTTGAAGTTTCAATGCATAGAAAATTAAGTTTTTTATAAAAGGGTGTGTAACATTTTGGCATCTAAATCTCTCTGATTGTGGTCTACCATTACTCCCAGTTAATTATTTTGCAGCAACAGCCTATTAACAGGTTGTTTAAAAGAGTGTTAAAAACTCATTAATTTAAACCATTATGGTTTTATTTAATTATCTTTTAGCACCGAGGTCAGTCATGTTTACAATATATTTTAACTTGCCATATATTGACACCCTGTAATTACCTGGAGACATGAGTGAGTAAACCTATAAAATCTTGATGACAAACAGATCCACTTTTTTTTAAATTCCAAATAAGCTGGCAATTATCTTACCTTGTATCTGGTATTTTCTGTGCATGCTTCTACAGGCTGTATGATGATGAAAGCATGTAGAAATTGTGATGCAATCACATTGGGTATAAATGGTGTGCTCTCTTCTTGAAATACTATAGCTACTATGTCATTTCCTATGTGTCTTTTCCTTTGTAACTATAAAATAAGGAAACGAAAATAATACATGAAAAACTGCTTCACTAATTAATATAATTATTTTGTATATCCTCGTTTGCTCTGAGGAAATGTGTGTATCAAAAGATTTAGCAATAATACCTGTGGTTTACGAGTTTTTGGGAATAGCAAATATAAAAACTATATAGCTCCTACAATACTGACCGTGCTGTATATCCTGAGTGTGTCAAAATCACACACCCATGAGATCGAGCAAATACATACTAATCACAATCACAATATAGATTAACAAAACATGGCAATTACAATAAATTGAAAATTAATTTTTTAATTATATTTAACTTTTTATATTAAACTATATTTTAATATATTTAATTATTAATTGTTACTAAAACTTGTTAATTATATTATAATTGTATAATTAAAATATAACATTGCTGGTCAATGCCAATGGTAAGCATTTGGCAAGTATTTGACAGCAATCCATACAATAACATGCAATCACCTGCTGAGAGTCGCCGTCTGTGTATGGAAGCATAGTTGACACATGAAACATGATCTCTCTACCCTCATAGTCTGTGTGTATTGATTCAGCACCAGTTTGACCTTTTATTGTGTCCAGACCTCCTCTAAACCCGTCAAAGCCCTGCAAGGGTACTTTCTGTCCAATCTGCTCCAAGAATTCGCTAAATGCTGGCGTAGTTTTCTTATTGCCAAAGAACTGCTCTTCCTTTGTCTAAGAAATTCAAAAAATTCCATGTAACACTAAATAGATCATGTAACACTAAATAGATTATGCAACAATGTAATCGATATGTTTGTCCATCCAGGTACTCCATCCTAAGTACTCCAAATCCCCTATACTATTTAGTTACCTCTGTTTGAGGTTTCTTTGCCTACAAGTAGTGGCTTTCTAAGAATGAAGAATTTACCAATGGCAAAGGCATATATCATGCAATATCTATTGGTAATGGTGAGTTGTGCTGAAACTTGGGTTTTTTACTAATTGTTTTTTACTGCTCCTTCTGCTAGAATCAGGCTAGAATGCATTCCATTAGATGTGCCAACCACAATTACCCTCATTTGGAACCACAATCATCTCCAGGTATGCAGCTAGCATACCAACAAGACTATATCCTAAAATCAGGTGGTATGCCATGTATACCACCTGATACATGGCATGCCAGTTCAGAATAAAAATGTGCTGAAGATACATGTATTACAGAGAGATAAGCAAGTTGGAAAAAAGAGTTGTTAGAGTGTCGTTATTTAACACCCCCAAATTGAAACCTACTCCAAACACATACATTCACCCATTTATGAACTATTGGTTATGAATCCTGGGTAATCCAAAAAAGAGATGTTATCTTACTCCACTACCGTAGACACTGAACCTGAACAGGCTGAATTTGTACTAATCCTACTATCATTGGTAACACAAGATGCAGAATATGGAAGATCTGCAGGATCAGACAGCACCCAAAATTATTATCTCAACTCAATTAAACTCAATTCTGCGGCTAAAACTAGCAACTGATCTCTCAGCATCAACAGTATTTTATTGGCAGCCGATGTTTGGACATCATTGTGCATATGCAATCATTGGGCAGGTGGTACGGGATTTAGGAAACTGAAATAAAATTTAAAATAAGGTTTAATATTAAATTTAAATTTCAAATAAGATTTAATAAAATGTCGTTATTGACAATTATTTTTTTAATACTAAAATGAGCCGACAGACTGTCAGACTAAAAAAAAACACTTATTATTGCGATGTTGAACATCCAACTAAAGACAATTTTGTCCATTCAGTGACTCAGCATTGTTCAGCACATACCACATACCAGACAGGCCAGCATTTATGAGAATTGACTCAGTTGATCAGTAGCTGCCAGCTATTTAACTTTGCTGTTTGCTTAGTAGCTCACCTTGTCACGTCATAGGCTGGGAACTTGTCCCCTACCCCCTCCCTTCCCCCTTTCATATTCTGCCAATATATGTTTCGCAATGCTCAGCTGCAAACCCTGGTCGATAATAACTAGAAACAAACCTAAGGCTTTGTATTTTACATTTTAGATGGTCCGGATACATGGTTTGAAACTTTCGTTGTTTCTACTTTGATTACATGGTTTGAAATAGCTCTAGGACCACAGCTTATTGACACTAGTTTTTTCATCCTTGCACCAAATATATTTCCCTCATGTTAGATGTTACACAACTAGCCATTGCACTTCTTGGAACTAAGTTTACCTGTGCTTTCTCTTGGTAGATAACTCCAAATTTGAAGTTTCTGCTCAGAAATCGGTCATCGAATTCCTGTATTAGAGGTGATGCCTCCAATGTTGTAATTGGATAGAACTTGTTAGTGGTGACCCTTTCGTTGCACAACTACAAAGTAGGTGCAAACAATGAGATTAACTCTCGATAACAAGGATTAATTTTCATGGCAAAATAAGTCAGTGAAAGTTTGATAAGCTCCGTTTAGCTTCAAACTTATGTTTCTAAACCCTATCAGTAAAGTTTGCTTCTCCAATAGATGGTTACTTTTACAGGCGTTGTGTGGCTATATTGGGATTGGGGAATGGTAAATGGACGCTTCGAACAAATAATAAAATCTAAATGCATGCAGATTTAAAGTCAAGTTTAAAGTAATTTATCAAAATAACAATTTGGCAACTCCTGACCACAACTTCCAGAACAAGTGACATGACAAACCATACACTATCTCCCAGATAACAAATTACTAATTTTACACATAATTATTGTGTAGGGCAGAGTGTAGAGTATAATCTGGAGTGCAATAACAACAATGTGATTGTGACTGGTTAGCTCCTCCAGAGACTTTTGACAGAAACAACCACCATGCAATTATGTATTTATATAAACAGATGTTCAATCAGTTTACAACCAACAAATGAAGTAAATTGGTTTGAACCCACCAGAAATAATTAGAACATTATATAACAGTAACAATAGGATCTCTCTGCCATGTTGGATCTAATCAAGGGGGTGACTAATGTTTGTTTGCACTCAGGACATCACTGGTGTTATCATCAGTGGTTCATGGTTTTGTTGGTTGTGGTTTGGAAAATTTGAGCACATTTAATGGCTGAGCAAACAAACCGTATTCAAATTTTTCTTTTTTAGTAACTTTCTATTTCATATCATGTTAGAATGGCTGGAGACAAGCTCCAGCCATTCTAACATCAGCTTGATTCATTGAAACCAAACTCATTCCAGCATCAGCTTAATTCATTCAAATCAAATCTTCTTTTAGCATCGCCTCAATAGGATACCTTATGATATTTACCTTTGTAAGTCCTAATACAGAGGGTTCAGCTGTCTCGGATTCACATTTCACCAGCTCATGCACAGTGTTGACTTTAGTGCGTACAATAGTTCTATAGAGTTTGCCAACGCCTGAATGATACTCCTTTTTTATGGAAACCACAACTGGTCCCAGTATGTCATCTTGAGCTAAATAATTCTGATGTTCCTGCACACCAAAATAAATGCAACACTAGTATAGTGGCTGTTCACAACACAAGTTATTTCAATCATGAAACGGTCCATTTTTAGCAATACAGCGACAAAATTGTAACTGTACAATTTGAAGAGATAGCTTTTAATTTTTCAGTGTATCCTTTTTCACCAACCACATATTTCTTATACCAGAGTTTTCCATTAATATTAAACCACTCCGGCTTAGACTGCAGTCACATAATTATTCATTGATTTTTATAAAACCAATTATAATTGTCAGAAGAAGATAAAAATACTAAGTGGTGTAATGGTAATTTCTTTGATACATCATTAAGCATCAGTTTTGCTTAACATAGTCATTTAAAAGTCGTCATGTAGGTCAAAAATAGCTGAATCATTAGCGTGCAACATTTCGCCAGCAGTGAAAAGGAAGAAGTTGTAAGAAATCATTGTTGCAAGGCTCTTGTTGTTGCAATAGCTCTGTAGTATCACAGTTATATAGTAGTGTGTTCAGTAGACCATACTTTCAGCCATCTGTTTGCTACCACTCACCCATAGCACACCATAATACTCACTCAGATGGTGCCAACCTCCCATGCATATGTATCTATGGCTTGTCGGATTTAATTATTTCTGTCAATTTTTGTCCATTTATTAATTTATTTCTTATGCCAAAAACTTGTATAACTTTTCCGCTATTAAATTTGATCAATGTTTCGCTTATCCTTTTACTAACCTGAGTTGAAAAGTACTGTTTGTAATGATTCAGTGAGTCGCTGCGTAGTAACTCGTAACTTTTAGGATCAACATTTGCGATTCGTAGCATATGATCTGAATCACTCTGACGCTTGTCAACAAATCCTTCTACCCAATAGCCTCCATTCATAGGTTCGAGAACTTGTGGATATGGTCCCTTTGAGTGCTTGATCATCTAAAACAAATGGAGTAGTCTGCTCAACAAATGTATTATCTGTCACTGAGCCAGGCCCATTGATCCAGAGTCATAGTATTAGTGAATCAACAGCGTTGCAACATACTAGTTAGGGCTCAAGGGCTGCTCTATTGATAAAAAGGGTCAGAGCTTGGGCAGTTTATAGGACAGTAACACAACTAATAAAAGGATTAAGTAGTACACCAGTTTAGTCATAAGTGTCTCAAGAGTGCTCTACAAGTAAACATTGCTTGTCAATCTTATACACTTCGTATAATTAGGCCTCACTAAGAACACTTGCTGTCGTGTGCCATCCAATTAGTGCTGCAGAGGCAGCAGGGCGGCTCACTAATTCATTTCCATGACAGATTCATCCGTTCAAGTTCTACTTTAATATAGAAAATCAATGTTTCCGAGAATAGCTATTGCAGCACCCATATTACTGCTGTAACAACATCGTGTTTTCTCCCAGCGTACATGATTTGTTTCATATGTCCCGTTTTATTATGTTAATTCGAAAGGGCAAATAGGTGATGATAGCAGTAGATCTAGCAGTAGATCAACTTCTTAGATTAAATTTTTTACTTAGTTTAACAAAGGTGGTGTTCATTTACACCACAAGTTCTCATATTATTTACAACACTTTAAACAAAGTTATCTAACTTATATATAACATTGAGCATAGACACTGCTCTTATCATAGGACATGATCTCTAGGTCAAGTCATAGACCTACTGATGTTTATGTCTACATCAAGACATCAAGTGGCCTGAAATTGATTTTATAATCAGCTGTCCGACAATGATGGGTGAAGAATTATATTTAAAATTAGACTGTTGGGATCTGAATGAGCTCATGATGAGCTAAAGTTGTTGAATCTAAATTGATTCAGTTTACGGAGCAGGTTATATTCTGCAATACCAAACGCATATATAGCATGTAATATATAGAATAGTAAAGGTCTTGAGCTCTTACCTCCATCACTTTTTCGTGATCTGTAGATTTCTGAGATTCGTGGGTGAGGTGTGAAACAGATCGGCATTTCTACAAAGATAGGCAAGAAGATTATATTATCCCACATGTGATCTGCAAACTATGATCGAGTTTTCTGTTTCAAAGCCTCAGCAAACCCTGACCAAGGTGCGGAGTAAACTCTTATTCAACCCTCGATTGATTCAGCTTCGTGGGCTGCTACACTGTGTTACCAATTCTATACTGTTTTCAATTTTAGGCTACCACAATTATTACAAGGAAAACATCTAGTTAGATATCAGATTGCCATACCATGTCTTCTACGTCAATGCTATTAAGATGATAGTCTAATCACCCTTTGGCTAAATTGGTAGTGCTGAAGAAATGAGCACCGAAATGTGGTGATTCATTCAGATCAGATTTGATACGATGATTGTTGCAAGTGATAATTATTTAATTTAATAACACGATAGCAGTAAGATTTCTATACATAGAAAACAGTAGGCCTATTACAAAGAATCTGTTTGGTTGATAAAAACCTGGAAGTCGTAAATCAAGACCATCAAACTTGAACCTGATAGTAGGCCTATAATAGGTACTACCATTAGCACTAAACACTAGTGTAATGAGTCTAGTACCAAAATAATGGGCTAAGGATAGTACCAGTGAGTAAAAACTAAAAACTAGTTACTAACCCAAAGTGGGTGACTGTCTATTGCATCTGCCACATTATTGATATAATATATCTCTCGAAAAAAAGGTTGTAAACCCTTATTTACCGCAACATCATAATACCTGGAAATCATAACATTAAAGAAAGACGTAAATTGTAAATTTACAGGTTTTTGTTAGTCTAATGTTGAAACATTATAATTGTATTCACTCCTATTTTCCATGTAATTCTTTTAACGGAAGGTATTAAGGAAAGATTTATACTAATGATATTAAACTTGATATAGGTAATGAAAAATGTTCAAAAACTATCTAACCTCACTCACAAGATAAATTCAATTTCGACCAGATCGATTTGATCAAGATTCAATTTTTGTCAAATCCTGAATGGAAAATGCCATTAATGGCATAGAGGGCCATGATATGATAGTATTGTTCCTAGTATATCTCTAGCAGTTTAGCTCTAGTTCTCAATATCAAACGCTACTATAATTATAACTTGCTATCAGTCAGAAAATGAATGTCAGATATGGCACTCATTCTAACTACTACTAACCAACCTACTACTGCATAACCTAGTAACTAACTAAGCTAGTAAGCATTGATTGTTACCTGTATGACTCCTGGTAGTTCACACCTCTGATCATCTATTCTAGAGTTCTGTGTTCTGGCTATCAGATCAAAGAGATCCATTGTGTTGTCAGAGTCTCTTATACTTCCATTACTAGTTGGTTTTCTGTGCGTATCGCAAAACAACGGTTCTTCTGTTGTTACATTTTTCTTCGGCCTGAAACAAGCAAAAACTGCAGCTACAGTAGACATAGTTAGGCCATGAAATGAGGGGGTTTGGGATATATGTGGGGCTGGCATTTGTAAAATTGGGCTGTCAGTGAAACGAAGCAAAAATATTTAAAGGGCAAAACCAATTAACCAGAGTCGATGTCTTCAGGCATGTCTTGTTAGTAACAGTCTGCAAAAAGTAGAACTGCCAAAAGCTATTAAGATGAGATTCAATGTTGCGCAGTTCAATTAGTAAAAGTTGAAATTCTATCCAAGATGGATCTGGTTGTGTTTACTTTGAGTGGATACTTTCACATAAGGGGTAATTTCCTCGCAAGTTGCTAATTATTTTTAGATTTATGTCTTTTTATGACTCTTTGATTAGTATAGATATCAGTCAGATATGCATTCCCTAATGAGTTCTCCACCTGGCAAAAAGTGTTTGTCAGTTAGCTTACTGACCATTATAATAAATTATTACCACTAGTAAATAGTGAGTGCAGTAAATATCAAGACAAGATAAATTAAATTGAGCTAAATTTATGCAGTAAATGTCACTGCGACATCTATTTTATATTTATAATACTTGATCACGTATCATTAACCTGGACATTTACATAACACACACCACTTGTTCACACAGATCAAGAGATGAGATTGTAAGGTAACACTTAAATGCTCAGGGGCACTGGCTGTCAGCTGTCACAGTGTAGGCT
Source organism: Himantozoum antarcticum (assembly GCA_027564295.1). Classification (NCBI taxonomy): domain Eukaryota; kingdom Metazoa; phylum Bryozoa; class Gymnolaemata; order Cheilostomatida; family Bugulidae; genus Himantozoum; species Himantozoum antarcticum. The sequence goes on from JAOQGN010055496.1 coordinate 17,043, forward strand.
TAGAAATACCAGTAAACTTAATCGTTTCATAGAGCTGTATCAAAGCCGGTTTGCTTTCCCAGATGATTAAATATGAAAAAAGACAAATGGCACAACGTAATGCATTATTAATATAAATATGAAACATTATTATCAATTATAATATTGACAAGCTTAAAATTTCTTCTTATGAAAAGATATGACATAAAATAAACTGATTCATCCAATCTGGCCAATCATCAATCATTATCTGTCAATCCATGTTTTTTTCTGACACACTATCTCAAGTACTTACTGATAACCAGTAATATACTTCAATATATAACCCTATCTACATGTTGTATTGTGACACAACAACTCAGTGTTTGTTATTTGTTATTAATGTTATTAATTAAGACAATGAAGTTTATTAGTCAATAACAAAACTGAAAGACAAACAGGGAACTGATTATAACTTATTATAAACTAAGGAAACGGCTTATTAACAATTTAGTCTAACTTCTGTGGTATAAATGGGGTTGGTATTGCGATCAGCCCAATGTAGACTAGAAACTTAGCCTATATTAAACTATTAAAGTAGCATGTGTCACGAGTAGACAACCATCAGTGATCATTAGCACAATAGCTTCATTCAAAGTGCCACCTTCAAGAATACTATTTGCACTAATGCATACCAGCATTTATTAACTAGTACCAGCAGTTACTACTCAGATGCTACTATTACTACAATACTCTATCAGAGTTCGACTCTGACTGCCACTACATTACTCATAAGCCCTAATAATATCCAAATTTATTCATTAAAAGCGTGCATATGACCTAGGGATGGTAGTTGGTTGATACGATGAGTTTGCATAAACGGTAATGTTCAACCCAAAGAATGGCTTGATCTGGATAATTACTGGAACGGATTTTTAATCTTTATTAAGTAGTCTTTACTGAGCAAGAAACAAGGATAATACTATAGGGACACCAGTGCTGCCTTGGGAATCCAAATATGCTTAAGTTGCCACACATTGTTCAACTGTACAAGGGCCATTTTATATAATTATATTATTCTATATTTATATTTATTATTATATATTCAGATACCACTGATATCAGAATAGCTGATAAAATAGTAGTTTACAATAAAAATAGCATAATATATAAAACAAGGGCATAATTAAAATTGATGTTATAAGAATTGCGAGTACAATTGCAAGGTGAAAAATTAAGAATTGGAAATTGTAGCATAAAATAAGGAAAGAAGCTGTTTTTGTACTTGACTGTGCAGCACAATGAGGTCTGAACATTGTTCCGGCTCGCTTCAATGTTCTGTTGTTATTAAAAACCAATCGACTAAAATGTGTATGGTCACTATCTTTCATGATCTTATAAAAGTAGTCTACTAAAACCAATAATAAAATCGCAGAGTTTTGGCAACTCCAGTTGAGCCAGTCGGAGTTTGTATCCATCGACAGTTGGTCAAATTATACTGGTGGCTTTCCTTTGCACCCCTGGCAATTGCTCTCTGTCCTTCTTGCTTAAGATGGTAAAGAAAGCTGGACAGCCGTAGATTAAAACAGATCATATCATTGTTAGATAAAACAGCTTCAGACCTTCAGAATTTACACTAAAAACCTTTAGCTTTCTCATAAGAAATAGCCGGCTGTAGCATTTCTTTATGACAGAACTTACATGAGGTGTGAAAGTCAAGTTCTCATCTATGATAATGCCTAAAAATTTAGTGTGCGATTCAGTCTTCAAAACATTTCCATCTAAAATTACATCATCACTAACAACTTTCTTAGTTAATAATATGTTCAACAAAACTGTTTTGCTAGAGTTTAAAAGCATGCTGTTCTTTTCAGTTATTGATACATTCACATAAATTGGTTTTAACCACTACTGGAAAGGTCATGTTTGTCTATGCCCATAGCCAACATCTCATTGGCTTGCATTTCAACTCTTCTATATTAATGAAAGTGAGTTAAGCATTAGTATAATAGTATAAATTTAATTAAGAGTTATTACTGACGTCCCTCATAACAGTACAATCATGTGTCCGCATTCATAATATCTTTTGACACCATTAGTTTTAATATGAATAACACATTGGTGTTATCCTCCATTATCCCCAGGGGAGCGTGGTTGTCTACATTTCAACCAACATCATCCTGGTTTGCAATTCCGCTCCTTTATTTGCATGAACTTCCGTTATTCACATGACAGGAAGTTATTATCACCTCCACTATTCAGTACTTCAAACATTGAATTAGTAATAGTAACAGTCAAACATTGAATTAGTAATAGTAACAGTCAAACAGTTGTTAATTTATACTCACATTTGAGTTCCTAGCTACTGTAGGAGTCGCTCTTATAAATATAAGTATAGTGCTTCAAGCGCCCAAGTAAGGTTCTTCTTTTTGTGATTAATTACAGACATTTCAAGTTTGTGTATAAACGCTTTTTGTTCAATTTCACGTGGGTACTGTTCAA
>JAOQGN010055497.1:0-12648 GCA_027564295.1 Himantozoum antarcticum
TATATATACTGATGTAAAGCATGGCCTTATTAGCTCAAAATAAAAAAGGTATTGGTCAGTTAAAAATAAAGTTCATAATTTATTTATTTTTAATTTATTTTATTCATATATTAAGAACAGTTTGAGACTACACTTGGAAATTGCATCACCAACATGCTTATTGGCTGTCAAGTGATTGCCTAGAGATAGTCCCAACAATTTCATTCCGGCAGATGGTTCTACCAACATGTTCTCACCCAAAGCTATTGGCATAATTATTATACGTGTACATGCATGTGTGCTGGTAGCTATTCCATATTCATATTCAATGCAACAGTTAAGATCATTCAGAGTTGTATTATTGCTATATGAACATGACTTTGACACTTAGCAGCAGGTTCTCATAGTTTTCATTGTATTGTATATGGCCTTGTAGAAAGTGCTGTGGTCTGCATTGTTCACGAGTTTACGCCCTCTGCGCATAAATCTTATATACAGGATATCAGCTACAAAAAGAGGCCCAAGCTTGGTCCCTTAGTGAGCTTCTACTATCACGTACATTTATGTAATCTGGCACAGAATTTCCTTACTTCACATTTTGTTCTGTTCCTTAAGTTTGGCTTAGGCCTTAGTCTTGACAATATGCTTGGTGATAGGCATGGCAATGGGCTTGGCGATAGGCATGGCGATAGGCTTGGCGACGGGCTTGGCGACGGGCTTGGCGACGGGCTTGGCGACGGGCTTGGCGACGGGCTTGGCGACGGGCTTGGCAATGGGCTTGGAGATAGGCGTGGCGATAGTCTTGGTGGTAGGTTTGGTTGTAGGCTTGGCGATAGGCTTGGCAATAGGCTTGACGGTAGGCTTGGTGGTAGGCTTGGCGATGGGCTTGGTGATGGGCTTGACAATGGGCTTGGCTATAGGGTTGGCAATAGGCATTGCGATAGGCTTAGTAATAGGCTCAGTGATTGTATTGGCGATTGGCTTGGTGATAGGACTGGTGACAGGCTTGGTGATGGGCTTGGCGATAGCCTTGGCCATAGGGTTGGCGATAGGCTTAGCGATAGGCTTGCTGATAGGCATGATGATAAGCTTGACGATAGGCTTGGCGATAGGCTTGGCGATATGCTTGACGATGCGCTTGGCGATAGGCTTGGCGATATGCTTGACGATACGCTTGGCATTAGGCTTGGCGGTAGCCTTGGCAATTGGCTTGGCGGCAGGATTGGTGGCAGTTTTGGTGGAAGGCTTCGTGGTAGGCTCGGCGGTTGGCTTGGCGGTAGGCCTGGCGGTAGGCTTGGCGGTTGGCTTGGCGGTTGGCTTGGCGGTAGGCTTGGCGGTAGGCTTGGCGATAGGCTTGACGGTAGGGTAGCGATAGGCTTGGTGGTAGGCTTGGCGATGGGCTTGGCAGTATGCTTGGCTATAGGCTTGGTGATTGGCTTGGCGGCAGGTTTGGCGACAGGTTGGCTGTAGGCTTGGGAGTAAGGTTGGCGATAAACTTGGCAGCAGGCTTGGCAATAGGCTCGGCGGCAGGCTTGGCAATAGGCTTGGCACTAGACTTGGCAGTAGGCTTGGCTGTAGGCTTGGCAATAGGCTTGGCAATAGGCTTGGCACTAGACTTGGCAGTAGGCTTGGCTGTAGGCTTGGCAATAGGCATGGCGGTATGCTTGGCGGTAGACTTAAGGATAGGCTTGGCGGTAGACTTGGTGGTAGGCCTGGCAACGGGCTTGGAAATAGGCCTGGCTTTGGCAAAGGACGAGTAGTGTAAAAGGTAGACGGAACCGAAAGCTAGACGGATGGCATGCCGAAGACGGAAACGAGGCTACCCAACATGGTTGGGTTCAGGCCGTCTTTTGCGCTGTCTCTCATGGGCTCAGACATTCACAATGAAAATAGTTTAGTTACTTCCTTTTAATAATCTGAAATATTGAATCGTTGTTGCTGATGGCCTGAGCGCTGAGTGCTTTCCTCAGTTTCACTTTGCGAAAAATGTTTAAAACTTTATAATGTCTATTACTTGCTTCAACAATTTTTCTTTTTAACTCGTATTAATTAATCTGGGTACATTTTCATTATTCTGATTGTATGTGGCAGGCATTTACGACTCTTTGTGTATGTCAATATTGCAATGAGAATGCATTAATAATGATAATCATTACTCCAGACCTATATAAAATCTGAAAACTATTCTCTTGTCTGGCTAGTGTAAAGAGCAAGACGAAGCCAGATCCGTCTCCCATTGCCTCAAAAATGACTCATATTAGCCAAGATGCTTGCCAAGCCTATTAACAAGCTGATCTAAATTCAACTCTAGAAAAGTACTATCTGCGTTGTTAATACAATGTGTATTGCTATTGAACTCATGGCGGGAAAAATTATTTCGGACATAGCAAGCGATCGAGCTCTTTAGTGAAGCTAACTGCATGTGCTCGATCTTTGAGTTTAGCTATGAATTGCGATCATCTATGAGCTCTCATCTAGCTCACATGACCTAACGGCGTTAGTATGGATGTGCAGATGGTGACATAAAAGGTCAATCCTGAACACGGCAATTATTATGTTAATGCGAGTTATTGTCAAGTTTCTTCAACGCCCCTCACTAGATTATAGTCCATGTTTGCAATTCAGGTTCACAGACAAATAGTGTACACCTGGTTGCATTACTAGAAACTAATCCAACTGCAACATGTGACAAAGATGGTAAAGTAGATCCTTTTGCACTATCTTTGGCTTTAGCTGCAGAATACATACTGGATCAAGTGAACAGCGATAAGACAGATCTAGCAGTGCCTGGAGTTACCTATGGTAAGTTAAATTCAAAGCTGGAACTTTTTGTCATTAATACAATACATTATGATGCATAGCGAGGTATTAAATGCAGTAGTATTCTAATGAGCTGCACAGCAATACATGCTTGGTGCTCTGGTCAATGGTCATACATAATGGTATATGTACATGTATATCAATATTGTGAATTTGAGTGACACGACTCTTGGCTGTGTAACTTGGTGATGCTTGGTGACTATCAGGCTAATGGTACTGTAATAAATACATGTGCATGTATTGCGCAAATAAAACATAAAAATAATAGCAAAGGTTATCAGGTGTTTGTGTGCAATTTTTTAAGAGCCCTGCACCTAAGGTGACTGATAATACATTATACTTGCACTTGAATAATAGAAATATTATTTATAATCGACATCGATGACACAGTTCCAACGTGACATCATAACAATAAACTTTGGTACCTATTGCCAGTAATCACAAGTGATTACAATTATTCCCACGTAGTGCAAAGCACCATTACATCAAATTATAATGCAATGGTGCTATGCCTTCTGGATTGCAATACATGTAGATCTCAGTCCTAATCGATGACACCACTGTTTTGTAGGCTTAAAGATAGAGGAAATATGCAATAACAGAAGTTTTGCCACCAAAATGGCAGCTGGGCAGCATGTGCCTCCGTCTGTGTGGAGAGACGGAAAAACATGTCTGAGTGACTCACCAACAGATGGAGAGGAGAATTCTCTGCTACTTGGTAAGTAAGATGTGTTTTACTAGAGTGAAAGCCAGCTTAGCGGAGCTCAAAGAAGTTCTCAACTTGACTTTTCATGTATACTATGATATGGTCTATTTAGTCCGACCTCAATTAAGGTTGATTGCGCAGAAAGCAGCTATGAAACATCTGCTAATATTGACTGAATGTCGGAAGTGAACTCCGATGAGTTCATTAAAATATGTAACATATATAATAAGACTTTGGAAGATGATACACATGAACTGTAGCCATACAGGATAAATATGGACCAATAAGAGCCAATACGTGACTACTGTAATGGCCTACACAATGAATGTATAGCTACTTGAGATAAGCTGCCTCAAGTAGAATGTCATAATATAGTGTAGCCAAAGAAAGCAAAATAATTAAAGAATCAATCCATGAATACTGAGCAGATCACAACTGCTGATGAGATGTCATGCGATGATATACACAACGTACAGGCTAACTGTAACCCCAGGGGTGGAACAGTCCAAAAATAAGGCAAATTTGATCACTCCATTTTCCACATGGGTGGGGTTATTTTATTGATTGCTTCACGTTAACGTAATGAGGGCAACTTTCAGCTAGGTTGGTGGAAAACTTGAAAGGGTTGTTTGCAGCCTAAGAGTAAAACCGTGATGAGGGTTCTAAAGAAAGCGGAAGTACAATGAGTGTGATATGGGTAGAGAACAGCTCGATAAATAGAAGGAAAACTTACCAACAACAAAACTTAAATATTAAATATTATTAATTAAGAATAGACAGAAAACTAGCGATCAGCTGAGTATGTTTGCAATGAACACATGACATTGCATGACCTCAGCTGGGAATCTAGCTGGGAGTGGGGCCCTGAGGGGCTCCTCCGTGAAAGCCAAAATATTTAGGCTAAGTGCACATGACTGCACAGGACCCCAAATACAGGGTCATACTGACACAAAGTGCACAGTATTACGCAAAGTGCACACAACTCTGTGATAATTTTGTTACGGATGTCATTTTGTATCTTTAGTGTGTGGGCAACTTCGCGCCTTCGAGCTGCACCTAGTGAAGATGCCTGCACCAGAGTAGTAGAGGCCAGATAACTTCCTAAATGATGGACCAAAATATATTGTGGATGCAAAAGTAAACCTACAGATGTATGGGGCCGTCCATTACCTAGCCTAAGATCCAACTTATCTGTTGCTGAGAATACGTGGCATTATACCATCTACTTCACTGCAATAGCATTACCTTATTAAGAGATTAACTCTGTTTTATGTATTGCAGTTTAGTTACCGTATGTATATGTGATCACTAAGCATCCAATTATTAAGCCTAGAATTGGCCAGCTACCTTTCATGTGATGCATGTAACATATCAGTATACTTCAGTCTTGATATTCCTGCCAGAATAGAAACATATGTTTAAATTGATGCTCTCAGTTATTATCGTTATCTACTCACGTAGTTCAGCCATTGTTGTATTATCCCCAGGGACCAATAAACTTCCTACCCAAGTTTTGAATGGTCAGAGGCGGAGGAGGGTGCTTATTTTCGCCAGAGACGAAAATAAGGAAGCCGTATTTTCGTCTCTGGCTTGCTTATTTGCTTATTTGTCTTGCTTATTTGTTGCAATTATTGCTACAGTTGGCATTATTGATACTTAGGCCATTAATGCTACAAGTTTGCTACAGCAGTGAAGGTTGTGCAGTGCATAAAACCATTACATTGGTGTGCAGAAGTGCGGTTCTTGGTAAGCCTGTGTTTTTTATCATTTATTCGTAACTTTTGTGAAAGCACTTGTTACTGCCTTGTCGTACTCTTTACTTGCTTTTCCTACTTGCTCACGGTACTTTATGCTGTCTGTAGCTACTAGGTAGTATCTGTGTTTACAAGTTATCTGCTGTAACTGCTGTATTACAGTTGCTTTGGATTCTTGTTTCACAGTTACCGTGATCTACGAGCTATCCGACGACCTACTGACCACCGTCTCGGAACAGAGTTAGTTTGGTTGGTTGGGATACCCCTGTACGTATACCTACTCCATGACTCAACAATGGCCAGCACTCCCGACAGAGAGTGATGGTGTCGAGATTTAGCTAAGCGTCGACGAGCTCTACTCGGCTTGCCCAGTATCTCGTTGACAGCCACACTGAGACAACCGCTTGGCAGTGCCAGTCAGTCAGATTCTCCGGTGGCCACTAGTTACTCACCTATATCACATAATGCACTACCTGTAATGGCGCTGGAGAATGGCAGGGACTCGTCACTGTGCAGTTGGACTAGTGAGGTAGATGGGCCGGCAGTGACAAGATCACTAGAATCTACCTCAAGTATGCGACAGTTGCATGGCGCTGTGGACTCTCATACTCTCTCCTTGGACAGTACTCTCCACATGCTGCATACTCTGTCGGCAGAACACCTGGGGACGGTAGAAGAATGCGTTCCTCCACTTCCAAGCCATCGTACTATGGCAAACAGTGCGCCTAGAATCAGCCCCAGGAGACGGCTCAATATAGATATGCTGCAGACTGTGTCAGAGCCCGGTATGCCTGATGCACTCCTGCATACTCAGTTGAGCTCTCCTGATGCTGACGGTAAGGTAGACCATCGAAGTGCAATGGACATGAGGTTGCTCAGCTCAGCAGGTCCAGGAACAGGTCGACATTCGGTCCAACACACAATAACTGTGGTGGTCCCCGGACTATGTCTAAGTCTGCGTAGTGACCAGTTGGCTATCAGTTCCAATTTACCTAGAGCTCACAGACAGTCACTATTAGATGTAGCTGAGCCCTACAGCTTCCAAAATCGAAGTACAGCCTTGTCAGCAACCAGCCCCTGACATATCGTACACAGGTCGATGTTCACACTGTCCAGGGTTGATGCAGACACTGTCTGCCGATCTGCCAGTGTAGACTCGTCGATTTACTCTGACAGTCGGTGGGGATTGGGCGTACCCATGAGGAAACCGGAAAGCTTCCTTGCAGACACACCCTACCAAGTGTCTGCGACCAGTGCAGTGGCGAGACCACAACCTACTCCTCGGAATAGAAGGACTTTGTATGGGGGTACTGCAAGTGAGTCAGCATGCACTCACTTGTCCAGTGCCATACCTGTGCCTAGTAGATGTGTCCCAGTCGACAGAGCTATTGGTCCTACAGACTCAGAGATGTATAATACCTACTTGCCGGCAGCCCCCTCAGTCGATGTGGTGAAGGAACCTGTACCTATTGATAGGGTGTCAATAGAGCATACACCTGTTCAGGGGTGATTCTCGTATGTCAGTACGACCCCCTATACCACAATAGGTGGTTTGAAAACACCCAAATTTGATGGTACGAGAGATCCTGGCTTCTTCCTTGCAGAATTTTTAGATGTAGGTGATGTGCACCAATGGGACGACGTTCTCATGACCATCCACCTGTGACAAAGTCTGACTGGCAAGGCAGCAAGAGCAAAACATCACTCTAGTCTCCCTGACATTGTGGCTGATATGAAGGAGAGATTCGGTGTGACCGAAAGTCAGCCGCGAGAGAAGCTTACTGCAGTTTATCTCACTGGCACTCTCTATGTGCTGGGTGATGAGATCACCATGCTAGTAGTGGCTGGTTACCGAAGAGAGCCTACAGCGCATGAGGTGGCTCTTGCAGTCGAACAGTACGCAATGGCAATGAAAGAACTTGCGTTACGTAGATACTTGTATGTCGCTATGCCGGCCTCTGTGCCTGAAGCCATACGACTGACAGAGGCCTACCATGGATTGGGGATGAACAAGGTGAAACGTGGCATTCACGCCGTACCCGCCACTCAAGAACCTGCCGCCGGGAAGCCCCAGTCATCAACCCTGGATAGCAAGCTTACAGCTCTATCCACTCAAGTCAAGCTTCAGGCAGAACAGATCCGCTGACTATGAAAGTGATTGCAAACTTGTTCTACTAGTGGACCTCGAAAGGTCGACCCCCCTGGCAATAAGAAGCCCCAGCAAATGCAGAGCATCTTTTGAAATGTTGTACAAATGTTTTAATAGTAATATTCTCCATTGCATGTTTCTCAAATGCGTAAAAATGTTTTATGAAATCATTTCAAAATATCAGATAATATATTTACATGGGAACATTTCAAAAACATTCTTTGCATATTCTTTGAAATATATTTCTTAGAGTGAAATAAGACATTTTGAAATTATTTTAGGCAACCGTCTCAATGATATATTTAAATAAACATTTCAATAAAACATTCTTCAATCGAGTTTTAATTATTATATTGTAATATTCTTCAAAGGTTCTAGCAAATTATTTCCGAAACATTTTAAGTTTTATTTTAAGAATATCATCAAAATATATATTATCTGATATATCGGGAAATGTTTCAAGAAAATGTTCTTCGAAGGTTTTAGCAAATAATTTCCTAAACATTTTAAATTTTATTTTAAGAATATTATCAAAATGTATATTATTTCATATATCCGGAAAATGTTTCAGGAAAATGATTCTGAAATATCATATACCATATTCTGAAATATCATTTACCATACTTGGAGTTACATTCATCATTTCAAAATTATTTTAAAGAAACATTTTGTTGAGATTTTTATATAAACATTTCACTAAAACATTCTTCCTTTGAGTTTGAAATAATATATTGCAAAAATGCTTTGCAAAGCTATTTGCGAAACTATTTACTTTGGTAATAGTCAATCCATCATTCAAATATTTCCAATATACACATTTTAATTTATGACTTATCTCCCCTGTACAAGTTTGAAATCTCGATTTTGCTCTTGAATGGTATAATTTGAGAACTTTTTTAGAACATAGTGTCACTGTGTAGCTGTGTAATGTTAGCCTTAATTATGCACTCCAGATTGCATGCTTATGTTGATATATTACAGTCAACACCGTCAAACACCTGAGCGTGAAGAAATATTTCTATATAAGACAAATGTTGCAGCAGCTGTTATGTCATGATTATATCCGGCTCTGTGAAAACTGAGCTAATAATCCACTCTCAGCTATGGTTATGAGACATCGTGGTGCATCTCATAAACATGGCATGGCAGTTATTGTGCTTGCTATTTAATTTAAATTACAGGGGGCGCACACTCAGTGGAGCACATTTTCGTGTATCCCTGGGCTGAAAGCAGAACATTAATCGGTTTTTGCAAATGCAAAAATACTTTTAGGGGCTGCTATTAATGAGCTTTAAGTACTTTATAAGCATGGAAACATAATGATCTGCCAAAATGTTCTACAAACTATTGTGTGTCTACCAAAAAAGTGTTCAGGATTGTTTTCAAAACATTACTGTAACATTTGTGCTTGATTCAGAAACGTAAGTTAAAGTTCTTCTAATAATGCTTTTAAAATAATTCCACAAAATGTTTTTTAAACCGTTTTTACGATCTCTTGTATCTGTCTACATGAAAACTTTTACGAAAGGTAACATTATTGTAACCTTTGGTAAATGTTTTAAAAACGTTTTGACAATATTTTGCATTTGCTGGGGCCACATCAGGTTGTGTGCTACTTTTGCCGGAAGCCCGTATACATACAGAGGGATTGTCCTCGCAAATCCCTATCTGGAACCCTGAAGTCGAAAAACTAGTTTCATCCGCTACCTCGGGTGTAGTTGGGTGTAAGAAAGTTAAAGCCGGATCCACAGCAGTTACTTGGTGGGACCAGCAGTCTGTGGACAGTGATCATACTGTGTTGGCAGCAGCAGCCGTTGACAAAGTCGACCTGGCTGGTACAGCTGCTGCAACACCGAAAGCTGCGATTGTGGGGACAAAGAGAGCGAAAATCCAATCCGCTCCTACTGCTAATAGTATTGCTTATAGATTTCAACGCAATGTTTTTCTCTGAGTGATTGTAAGTCTAGTTACTATTTCCCAGGTTGTATGTCGACTGATTGCATCTCATGTGTCCTATTATTGGATACGGGATGCAGCGTGGACATACCGTCTAGTAAGATCTTCGACAAGTTGCCTGAGAGCTTAAGATCAACTCTCCAGCCAACAACCTCAGTAGGCAAGCTAGCGAATGGCACGATGCTCCCATTCCATGGTGAGATTTCATTGTCAGGAAAAATTCAGAGTGTGCCCGTTGCTGTAAACTTTACAGTGACCCCTAGACAAAGACGCAATCCTCGGAATGTGGACTACAATACTATAGATTCTCTTTCAGTGGTACCAAATTTTCCATTGGAGGTGTACCTCTCCAAGTGTGTAGGCCATTAAGGCTCACCCTTGACAAGGCCTGTGCAGCCGGTTAAGTCGGTCACAATCGCTTCTCGGAGTGAGACCAATGTCTTATGCCACCTTGCCGCCCGCGACTGTCCGACCTTAGGAATGATTTCCAGGTTGAGAGGAGGACCAGTACTGATAGCAGGTACTGTCAATATTCCTACTAACAGTCCTTTATTTGTCAGGGGTCTGAACCTTGGGGCTACAGAGTTGTCCATACCAGCTGGTACTAAAATTGCTACTTTTACCCAGCTGATGGAGGACGAACTGTGTGAGGGGTGTTCTGATCCGCCTCCGTCGGCTGCATACTTAAGTCAGGTCGATGTTGAACCGTGGGAGCCAACAGTTCCTGCACATTTGGAGGAGATGTATGCTGGTGTGGTCCAAAACTGCCGGAATGCAGTGGAGGGAGAAATTATTTTCCAACTGCTAGTACGATATCAGGATGTATTTAGCACCGATGCCAGTGATGTGGGGCAGACCACATTGGTAGGACATTCCATTCCTATGACGGATGGAGTGAGGCCAATACGTCAGCCGCCACATCGACTAGGTCATGAAAAAGAGGTTGAAGTCGAGAAACAACTTCAAAAGCTGCTAGATCAAAAGCTGATTGAGCCAACAAATGGAGCATGGAGTTCCCCTGTAGTGCTGGTCAAGAAGAATGACGGTAGCTGGTGATTTTGTATAGACTATAGGCGGTTGAATGATGTCACTCAACAAGATGCCTACCCTCTACCTAGAATCCACGAGAGCCTCGATGTCTTGGCAGGTGCTCGCTACCTTACAACCCTGTACCTGACCAGTGGTTATTGGCAAGTACCATTGGATTCTGACGTCCAGCAGAAGTCAGCTTTCTTTACACGTGGCGGGCTATGGAAGTGGAAAGTCCTTCCCTTTAGACTCACTTCCGCCCCACAGACTTTTCAGAGACTGATGAAGGGGTGTTCAGAGGCTTGCACTGGGGCACCTTGCTGCTTTACCTTGACGATGTAATAGTCCTCGGGGATGACTTCCAAAGTCACTCCACCAGGCTGGAGGAGATATTTCAGCATCTGAGGGCTGCTAATTTGAAATTAAAACCTTCGAAATGCGAGTTATTCCAGACGTAAAGTCTACTTTACAGATGTAGAGTACCTCAGGCAGATAATGTCGAGTGAGGGTGTGTCAATAAACCCTGAGAAGATCAGGGCTGTAGCAGACTGGCTGGTTCCGACTTGTGTGGCGGAAGTCCGGGCCTTTCTGGGTACTGTTGGCTACTAAAGACAGTACCTAGAGTTTTTTTTTGCAACCATAGCTAAACCCCTGACACACCTCACTAAAAAGTGGGTAGCATTAGAATGGGACGACGGTACAGTGGGGCTTTTAACACACTGAAACACTGTTTGGTCTCTGCTCCAGTCCTTGGCTACCCGGATCACAGCTTGGAGTACATCCTGGACACTGACGTCAGTGCCTTTGAAACAAGTGCTGAGTTATCGCAGGTCCAGGAGCGAAAAGAGCGGGTGATAGCATATTTCAGCAAGACCCTTAGTCAACAAGAAAATCACTACTGTGTCACTTGCAGGGAGCTGCTAGCAGTTTGCAAGGCGATTAAACACTTTAGGCCCTACCTGTATGGTCGACAATTCAGGCTACGAACTGATCACGCCGCCCTGATCTGGCTATGTCGTAAGACAGAACCCAGCAACCAGGTCGCACGATGGTTAGAAGTACTAGCCAAATTCAAGTTCAAAATTGAACATCGACCCGGCGCTAAGCATGGTAATGCTGATCAATCAGGCAGTGTCAATCCACACACTGCCTGATGGGCTCTCCAGGCAGTGTGTGGATTGCAAGAAATGCGATCTCATACAGCTGTGTATGGGAGTACCAACCCGTCTCCAGGCACAGGCTGAGTTAGGGGCTGATGATGCTCCGGCACAAGGCCTTATTAATCAGCTTGGTAGATGGACAGGTGCTGGTACAGGCTCTGACAGGTTCCAACCTCTCCGGAGTTCAGTTACTAGGGTAACTGACCCAGATGTCGACTATCCCAGTCGTCATGAGGTCGACCTAGCTGTGTGCAAGGTCTGCAGCAGCACAAAACTGTAGACCAGGTGGACTTGGAGCTAAGTACGATGAATGTGGCTCATCCGTGGCAAGGGTGCCCGGAGGGGTGACGCCAATGGGCGGCAACCACGGACAGACTAGCTACCTGTCCCCTGTCGCGCCCATGGTCCAACAAGAGAAGTCCACTGATGTAGGACATTCATCCGCACCTGACCCGGCCATTTGTAGAGATGATCCAGCGATTACACCATCAGCAATGTGCAACGATGTGCAACGATGTGCAACGATGTGTACGATGATCAGGTGAAAGTGCAGTTGGCGGATGCCGAGTTGTCTCTTGTCTACTGGGCTGTTGAGGTGAAAACAGATATCAGCAGGGATACCCTTGCACTGGGTAGTGTTGAGCTGCACCAACTGAGTAACCTCGTGCCGCGGGTACTCACAGTCCGGATTAGTAAAACGGGTAAGAGTAGAGCCCCGGGATGCAGCAATATGTCCGAAATCGCTAGCTACGAAGAGTTTCCAGAAAATACAAACACTAAGTATCGAGTACGTCTCGATCATCCAATACTATTTGAGAGTAACGTGTGGGAGGCGGGATTGGTTGAGATGCAATACCCGACAATGTGGGATAATGTTACTGAAGGAGTTGTACGAATCAGTAGATTGGCAAATGCTCCTTTGGTAGAAGATTCTTCCAGTATAGCAGAGGCAAGATACGCTATGGCAGAGACTTCTAGCGAACTGTTAAACATTCGCAAAGGTCGTTATAAAAACATTGGAGAGTTGGTAAAAGAACTTAATAAAGCCATAGAAAAATATGGAGACGAGATTATTTTTAGTTACGATCAAATTCA
>JAOQGN010055608.1:0-12645 GCA_027564295.1 Himantozoum antarcticum
ATTTATTCTAGCAAGAACACAGTAATGGCAATAATTCACCAGATATAGTCTCAAATGTGAACTATCCCTTTAAATTTTGATAATTTGTAGATTTTGAATATTTGATGAAATATTATTTTGCCTAGATACTGCCTACGAAGACTAGAATAGCACTAGGCCAGTGAGATTATTGCTCTCTCAAAACAAAACAAAAATCCTCGCAAAAAATGAGTCATTGCAATATGAAAATAGGGAGTGGATAGTTCCACAATCAATCAAACAGTAATTTATTTTTAGTTCACTGATTGCTTGCTACTGTGCACATGCAGGAAAGCCAAATACATACAGTGTTTACTCTCTCCCACGCATAACATTGTCATATTGTTTTGACATTCTACTGCTCTACTTTGTACAAAGTTGAGAGACAAAAAGTGACAAGTCACTTATATTAATAAGTTATTCGATATAAATAACTTATTATGCTCATTGTTGATGGAAATAATAGGGTCGTCTTATCTTGTCTTATGGTCATTTGGACTTACATGTACTGACATTCTGAGCAAACCATGCTATTGTATTTCTATAGAGAGCCATCTAACATTCATTCTAATATAATTACATTATATGTATAACAACATTTAGCAGTTTTTAATATGAAAACAACAATATGTAGTTCACATTAAAGTAAATCACAATACAAACAGCATGTGCAAAGATCACTGTACTGCCAAGTACTGCAGCCAGCCATCTCATTTAGTCACAATTAAAGATAAGTTATAAAAGATGTAAGGACCGCAAAATGTGTTTTTATTGGGTCAAGATGTTTATATGTGCTACATAAATTATAGTGGCTATCTAGATTTGGGGTGCAAAATATAGAACTAAGCACCAGCAAATCATATAAGTTGACAATCCAAAGTTCACAAACAAATTTTTCCCGAATAGTTAGCTTAGCTTAGTTTTCTTTATAGTTAGTGCATTTTTCGAAAGATAGTTAGCAAAAAAAGAGAATCAAGAAAAATGTGTGCAACATGTGTTACCTATTCTACACATGTTGTATCTATCTCTATGCAACATGACATTGATATATCAGGCATAATGATTACTTTGTGATCCGATGAGTTTGGTGGGTTAATTTTATTATTTGGGGCTTTCGGAATTACCTTATCCATATTACAACATCTTTGGCATTAAAGCTAGCCTGTCTTGCAAAGGTTTGTTTTACTAAAAATCTCACAAAAAATGGTTTAGGGATATATCCACAGCCAAATTGTGACAAGCTTGCTAAATACTATTGCTCGGCTTCGATTTCCCATGAGTAGATAACTCCAAATGCATTTACAAGCTTCTGAGTGAAATATGGTGAAAGCAATTATAATTTCTGTAAACCAATTATAGCCATTATACTCTAAGAAACAGATATTTTACGAACATGGCAATAATGATGGAGCTGCTAGCATTTTCTCTGTGTTGGCAGATTTGGCAACAATGGATTTTTCAGCCATTTGCAGAGATCACGGGTTATCTATGAACCCGCCCATCTATGTCCTGATGTCCTCTACCCCATTTTTAAATATTGTCAAGAGGGTAAAACTAGGTGCTGTTATTGCTGTTTATCAGCTTAACTTCGGTTCTAAGATTGCTGTCGGGGGGGGGTTCCTAGACTCATCAATTGAAACAATATATTTATCATGCACTACAACAGTCTCTGTCAACCAAACTTTGTTTATTCAATAAAATAACAGCAGAGCTTACCATAGTTTTCTGGTTGAGTAGTGCGAGTACCACAGTAACCGGCACCCCCACGGAGTCTGCAGTCATTCTAAGTGAATAGTAGATTTTAGTTTTACTCTGGGATGTCTTGGTGAGAATATATCCATTACACCCTGGCTTAGGCCTCACCCATACGCTGAGAGCAAAGTCATCAACTACCCAGTTGGACTGATACTGAGCTTCCAAGAGCGCATAACTCTCTGAAAAAAAAACATAAAGCATATTTTTACAGCCAGGTCTTTAATTCCTGTAGCCAACTTACACAGTTTGTTGCAGTACATTAACAGCAATAACCGAAGCTATTGTTATTTTTATATCCACGAGTCTAGTGACAAATTGGAGCCAAGACTTACTCTCTAATGTCTAAAGCAACAAATGATCTGATGACCAAATTCAATCAAAATCTTGTGACAGTCCTATGTTCGGCTGTGTTCTATACTCAAACATTTTCTGAACTCTTAAATTGTCAAAGATAACCAGGTAAGTTATTCAGAAGGTAGTTTTGAGTATGAAGGTAGCTTAAAGCATGAAGTAGTAGTATGAAGGTAGTAGTATGAAGTAGTAGTCTGTAGTAGTAGTCGCTTAGTTGAAATTGTCTGCCCTTTAATGGGGCAGACAATTTCAACTATAATATTATATAGAACAATATTACAGACACATTGGCATTATAGTTACCTGGTTCACCCGTGAAATTATACACTCCACTTTGAGTGCCCTCTCGTCCACCATTGTCAGAAATTTGCAATTGACTCCCCGTTTCTGATAAGAACAATAGATCACTGATTTGAGGTAATACTCCAGCTATTTGTGCCGAGTATACTTCCCATAGTACCTGCAAGTAGTCAAGTGATATAGTATCGTTATGGGAAGCCAGCACAGCAATGAACTCTACATAATCTCAGATATCTGACAGCTAGTAATCTGATAAGCTTGCATTTACCGAATGTACGCTGTACCTCTACCGCTGTATCAAACAGCAAGCCATTTAGCCTAACGTAACAGTATTTTACTGTAGGAGCTATCTTCTCGGTGACATTAGAGAGGGTGATTTCTAAAGCTTCATGGCTAAAAAACTATATGTTCATGTACTATTAATTTATTAATTTCTATACTTCAATTTCATGTACCAATTCAATAAACTATTGAGTTGAGGCAAACTGGCAATTAAACATCTCAGATCCTATCCAAAAAAATGACACACGGTAACATGTTGACTCATGTCTACCAATTGTTAAAGCCAACTAACGGGGAAGGATACCAAATCCACTTACTAAAACGATTGCCAACAGATGAAATAATAAATGCAGCATAATTAGAACTAACAGTTCATGGCAAATATACGGCTGCAGATACCTGTGGCAATGTCTTGCGACATTCGCCTGTCGCTAACTTAACAATCTTATAGATTTGAAGATTATAGATTATTGATCATATAGATTTTTCCCCTTATAAGATCTTATTGATCTTATAGATTATTCATCTCTTATAGAGTTGAAGATCAAATTTCAGCATAACATCCTTTAAAATGGAACAGTTCTGGTGTTGATAAGAAAATTTCAACACATTTAAACTAACCTTTATGTCCCCAAACATGCCCTGTTTTCGAATGATGTTGAATGTAGTTTGGGTAGAGTTTATAAATCCATCTACAAAGTCTTCAGCTACAGTTAATTCTCTGGAATCGGGTTCAAAGGCTAGAACACCGTTGGGATCGTCATTAGTAAGAATAGTCAAAGCCACCATGGCTTGAGCAGAAGAGACCACTCCATTTCCTGGAAATGGAATTAAATGACATACTATCAGGGTCAACAAATAG
This sequence comes from Himantozoum antarcticum, assembly GCA_027564295.1. Taxonomy (NCBI): domain Eukaryota; kingdom Metazoa; phylum Bryozoa; class Gymnolaemata; order Cheilostomatida; family Bugulidae; genus Himantozoum; species Himantozoum antarcticum. Next base: position 3,569 of record JAOQGN010055608.1, read on the forward strand.
ACACAAATTACTTTATTAAGGCATGAGTAGAAACAGGTAACAGCAACTTTTACTGATTTATTTAAAATTAGGATCACTTGATGAGATTCCTGTGCTTAGAGAAAGATTTATTAATTTAGAATTTATTATTTTATAAGATTTAGTTATTTATTCATTTATTAATTAATAAATATAATTTATTAATTTATCTTATTAGATCTTATAACCGAGTCACTACAATTACAACCTACATTTTTCTATTGTGCTGAAGACTTTCTTTTATTTTGTTGAAACCAAGAAAACAGCTATTTATAACTATATCATAATAGTAACAATAGATAAAGGCAACAATAACTTCCTCGCAAGATGGACAAGAAAGCAATAATGTCTGCTGCACAGAATTATAACCTGACTTGTTAGTCAATAATTATTGTTTGCACAACGTAATGTAGGTAGATAGATCACCTGTCACATTAGTAAGATGCACCACATACTCTTCTCCATATTCCGGTATTCCATCCACAAGGACAGACAACTCCAGATTCTGCTCTGTTTGTCCATCATCAAATGTTATTTCACCACGAATCTGTTCAAATTCTTCTCCTGGACTTAGAATGGTTCCATTCACCGTTACCATCCATCCCAATGTCACAGAGTGAAATGCTCCTCTGTCCCTCAATATACTGCAATACACAATGTCTATTAGTTACTACATGTATTCTTAGAACTACACTTACCATGAAAGAGAAAGAAATAACTGAAAAGTCAAATATGTACCAACACCTCAATAGCAAATCTTAGTGTAACAACATTAGCTGAATATAATGAGAATTATATTAATTAATTTCAAGCCAGAATATCATTAACTACCAAAACATATGGACAGTAAGTCAATGAATTACGGTGACCGGATAGTACAGAGTACATATATGGTTTCTAGGGGTATTCCCTGGAACTACTCATACTGTGTATACTATTCAATGATAACATTTAACAGTTAATAACAGTGTAAAGACAGACTTGTAAAATATCAAACAATGCAACATGCAGAACAAGTCCTTATATCATGACATCACATGGCTGCTGAATTATACATCTATAGTAACTTACGAGGTGAAATCTGTGCGTACTAGTACAAGTAAATATTGTTGGAATTTAGGAAAATCTATGACTTTGATAGCAGAATAAACTATTTTGTGAGCATGAATTTGATTATTACTTTGATGACTCTGAACCCGATACACATATACTACTATGTTATCCTTAGATATGTCCTAGCGTGATTCTACTGCGCAACGCTACATTTACTGTATTTATTAAATTATTAATCATTATTACTTGAAATTATAGCTTATTTATGAGTTGTCTGCCTAGCCGGGCCAACCAAGGAGCACACAACTTTCTATATATTCTTGCTAAGACTGTAAAATCTAAAAGCAACAGATCATTGCTCAAGACTCAATTCAGAACTTCCTACATCGTCCCGCATCCTTGCTTTTGGAAATGCAAGGATTCTCAGTGAGTCTTAATATCTACAAATTATCTTACAGACGATGTTCACATCACATGTTCACTCAATCACTTTGGGGTCACCAGGAAAATTTGGCGGAATTAGAAATACTATTAGAATCCACAAGCTAAAGAGAAGAGCCATGCAAACCACTATTATTTGCCATTAGAGTAAGTATCATATTATCGTTGTTAGTTATCAATCGGAAATGTATAAAAAAGTATTGAGATTTGTACACTGTGCAATTACGAAATCATTCGACCCCTTTGCGAAAAATTGACAAAATCCCTTTTCAGTTTGGTAGGCCTAAAATTAAGTTCCCAAATTCCGAATTTGAACGTCAAAGCCCCCAACCAAAAAACCCCAATATAAAAGTCTAAGTCAAGCTGACCGAACCGAAAAGGAATTATACCAAAAACCTGCCCACCTCCACCCAGTGATATCATTGTGTACAAATATCTATGCTTTATATACAGTTGCTTATCAATGAGAGCAAGGGGTTAGTTAGTACCTCATATTGGCAGCAATATAACTGTATTTACCTGAATGGCAACTAATCTACAGTAAGACAGTAATCAATAAAGTCAACATTACTTGACTGGAGTATGAATCTATCAATATTGATGTCATAAGTGAATTAAAATTTGATGTTATATCCAGGATAATATACAATAATAAAGAACCGAACAGTTCTTTTGCTGACATATTTATTCAAAAATTACAGATACTAAAAGAAACTATTGTCATGTTCATGTTGTAGGAACTTCAGTATTGTGGAACTTAAAATCTGAATGCTGATGAGGCAAACTCAATTGGACGTAAAACTAGTTGTTGAAGCATTGTAAACAGTTAACAATATTTTACATAATAATTAATCATCGTTTTTAGTATTCGTTATTAGTATTCGTAAATGTATAATTAATTTCAAATCTTACCTTAGAACAGGTCTATCTCCTTCTTTTACCCGCATACTGTAAGGGCCGCCGAACCTGAATACCCCGTTAGAGTCATCATTGGATTGTATCAACACTATAACCTCTGTGACATTGTAAACTACCAGATCTCCTACAAAACAACACGTGACAATGCAATAGCAATGCTATAGCAGTATGTTCCTTCCAACTTACTTCATTGTCAAACATAACAAATCATGCTTATGAATTATTTTGAAAAAGAGAGTGCTCGTACCACAGTACTAGCAGTTGCAGCACCACTTTTCTTATCTGCTTTACAAAATTACATTTGAATTCCGAGTTTATGACAAATTGATTTTACAACTAAAATATTTTACAAAGATGAGTAATTTATGAGATACATACATACACTGATACAATTTATACTCTCACATCCAATAATACCTCATTATACAAAACAACTCATTGCACTTGATGTTTGTGAAATGTCCTTTCTCTATTGTTTTAGCCTACCTTTTGGGTCAAACAACTCTACATAGAAGAGCTCCAGGGCTTCCGGAGTTGTATCATCTGTTATCTGAATTTCTAACTCAGCCACAGTCTGACCTTTAGTGAACAGAATCTCCCCCACTTTCTGTAATACATCAACATGTTTAAATGGTAGCAGATTTGAATATAGCAGTATTCAATTACAGTACTTTTGAGGTTAGCAACTCCTTTCTAGTAATAAATGAATACTGTAAATTACTCATATCGTCTTAGCCATTGTAGCTATCCAAACTTTACCATGAGGCAGGCAAGTCTAACAAATAAATATATGACTGTCAGTCCAGCTAGACTATGACAGCATCACGTGCGATGCTCTGCTGCCTAGGTATGTATTTTCTTTTAGAGTGGTAGAGATAACCAAAGTCACAGATTCTAAAATATGAGCAACATGCTCTTGAAGAGTTCTCCTATTTTAATTCCACAATTTGATCTGAAATGTTATACTTCCCAAAGAAATGATAATGACCATCAGGACAACAATGATAGTAAACCTGTTCGTAGTCGGTAGAATCAGCGCTGCCATTGATAGTTCTGTAGCTAACAGAAGCAGGTTTAGATGAGTCTGCTCTCTGTACAGTTAGTAACACTGTGTCTCCTTCCTTCACATGCACCATTGATGGGCCTGCAACAAACAATACCCCAATAATAGAGATAAAGATGACAGTCCGGGAAATATCACTAGAATTACGTGAGTGGAAATATACTGGGCTTCCAAGCCTTTGAGGGCATGAGGAAATGTGTATTCCCTTACACATCGCTTCTCATGTCGCAAAAGGCTTGGAAAACCAGGCTGGAGTGGAAGCTGAACATTTTGACAATCTGGAGTTCGGTGTCTGTTAAAACTGTATTGATCACATTGGGGATACAATCAGCCTGAAAAGACATTGTATGTGCTGTTGCATAGTTACTACACTTGCAAATGAGGAAGAGAATATTCAGTAAAATTCCGTTTCAGTTCGGTCGGGCCGAAAAAAACTAAGTTGCCAATTTTCGGTTAGGTACGCCAAAACCCCAACCCCAACCCCAAGATATATTGAAAAATAATTATACCGACTATTCTATTCCAAGGAAATATAAGTACAAAGTTAGTAAGGATGAAGTTTAGACAACTCCGTAAGGTTGGATGCTGGCATTTGCTATTGCTAATCTTATAATTTACTCTCATCATCGCCATCGCGATCACTATTACTGTATTACTATGTAGCCATGATTTATTCATCCAGCATAGCTCTAATAACATAGCCTTATTACTCATGCCTAAAGAAGTCAAAAATTCCCAAATATTTCCTAATTATAACCATCATTTCGCCTTAATTTACCTTGAAAGAAAACAGCACCATCATTATTTCTAATAGCTATGACAGTAGATGTTGGAGAGATAATTTCCGCTCCGGAAGATGCTGACACCAACTCTATAGCAAACTCTTCAATGCCTTCAGGTATCTGTAAGTAGATTTGTAACAGACAAGAGTGATGAGAACAGTTAGTAGTGGAATCTATAGTTTGGAGGGGCACACAACTCCATCGGACTATTAGATTCTCAGATTAAGTGGCCATATTATTATTACTTAGTTGCAATTTATGCGATTTAAAATTTCACTTAGCTGTAAATTGCTATCATTGTCCAAGCTATAAGTTGCAAAAAACTAACTGATATATATGCAAAAGAAGTTTACGGTGATGTGGATTTCCTGACACATTTTTATATTTTGTCCACCAACTAACACAATTATTTAAATTTTAGGTTCATGAGCAACAGCTGAAAGTGTATAAATCTGGTATCGCATAAAATTTAAAATAATTTCACATTATATCTATATGCCAGGTTCAGGATGGCATTTGATGCTGTTTCGTTTTTTACAATACATTCGTACCAAAGGTCCTTAGATACATTTAAGGATCTTTGCTCATACCCAAAGATATGCAGCATGGCTCAATGGAAAATTCTACGACTCCTCATCCGCAAGGTACTGAGTTCAAATATCATGTAAGTTTTGCAAAAATAATTAAACTACCAAGACTTCTTGGTAATAATCTTAAGCCTAAAATTACTCCCTGTGGACTGATCAGCAGTAGGTAAAACACTGGAAGTCCACACATATTATTTATATAATGCTCTTGGGCTAACTGGATGCGCTCGAAAGAGGATAAGGATTAGTATTACCAAGCTGCTTACCTCGTCCGCTATGGAGCTGATATGAATGAATGCCTGATTTTGTCCAGGCTGAAACTCCACTGCTCCAGAAACTGGAGTGAAGTCCAATGAAGCATTGACATTTTCTGATCTCCAGTTAACAACAACATTACCAAATGTACCTTTATCTCTGATCACTAAAACCTGGACAGTAGATATGTTACTAGCTTTGCTTTCATCTGAAACGTAAAAAATTGAATACCTGGTAGTTAATAGTTAATATAGAGTTACAGATTCACTTTTAAATTATTATTGCATGTTATTGAAATATCACAGCAATTATTATGTTGTCACATTGGTCTACATACTTTGAAGTTGTCTTCTCTTAGACACCTTTTAACAAGGAGCAGACCACTCCTATTACAAACAATGCTAGACAATAATTATTCTGGTGAAATTTCTGGTGGAATTCCGGGGAGATACCCTACTGGAAGAAATTATTAGCGGACTTAACTTTGATGAATCTTCAGCATAAACCTGAATTAGCGGACTTTATTTTTAGTGAATTTCGAACTAACAAAATTTAATATCACACAAAGTGTTGTTTTCGATATAAAACCTTCAAATTTTAACTAAATTTTTATTAAAACTCTAAAAATTTTGAGGGAATTAAATAATAGCGGGATTAATTTTTGGCGAATTTTCCATTAGCGAAATTAGCTAAAATTAATTACAACCAAAAATTTCTTCCAGTAGGGTATTTCCTCAAATTTCATCAAGAGTTTTATTTACCGCATTACTTATTATATTTTAAATGCATGTGCATGTACATGTATTATAGATGATAGCTTTTACATCTAATACATGTACATATATATTTTTGTAAGCTACATTTACCTACCATTACTGAATAAACATAATTCCACATACCAGCAGCTCACCAGCATTGGTGTCTAAACTAATATTTTATTTAGTTGTCCTACAAGTAGAGTGGCTAAATTTCCTGAGAAATAGTAAATAGTTTATAGTCCAAGCTGCTGTATAAATATTAGTAATGAACGACTATAGACTGGGTTTAGTCTATACTGGTGGTAACATGGGAGTTGCTCTCCCTTGAAGTGTTCTTTTTTGTAGTATAGCCTCACCTGATTGCTTCGCTTGCTGGCTCGTGGTTTGCAAGGGGGCAATTCCAACAAGGGACTGAACCCAGTCTACAACGACCATGTAGAGTAAGAGTGTGCAGTGAACAGTAAGTGGTAACCTGCACAGAGTATATATGCAGAGTATATCTGCAGAGTATATATGCAGAGTATATCTGCAGAGTATATCTGCAGAGTATATCTGCAGAGCATATCTGCAGAGCATATCTGCAGAGCATATCTGCAGAGCATATCTGCAGAGTATATCTGCAGAGTATATCTGCAGAGTATATCTGGTAACCTACACAGAGTGTATCTGCAGAGTATATCTGCAGAGAATATCTGGCAACCTACACAGAGAATATCTGGCAACCTACACAGAGTATATCTGGTAACCTACACAGAGTATAACTGGAGTCTGGTAGAAAGTGAATCTGCCCATAAGGAGAGTCATTCTCCGCTATAGTAACATTAGTAGATATCTGGGTGCCTAACACAGCCTGCGGTTCACCATGTCCTTTGATGGAGAATATATAAGTCTCCGCCAACTAAAATCAATAGAACGATTATAAAAAGAGTTCCAACTCTACATACGACTATATTATTATTATCATTTTTCTTGTTAATTTTTATCTCCGTAACAATTGAACCAGATAATAACAATAATTTGTATGGCTAAATACATAGAGAGATAAAACACTGAAAAGAGTATTTTAGTGAAAATGAAAAACAAAATAATATTATTGATGAAGGCCCAATGCACAGTAGCGTAGCTAATTGACGTGCAGGAAAATAAAATGTATCCGGACTATGATCATAATTATATATTCCAGACCAGGTTGTCGCTGTGGTTCTGTAATTGATCTCTAACGAATCAACCCCAAACATTCATATATTTATGTAATGTCTGTAACGAACTATCCGTATCCAGTTCGAAAATTATTATTTATTCTGGATAAGTGGATATTATGAACAATATGTAGTATCAGAAGTCAACACAGCATATTATGCTGTCTTGACAACATCAAATCGACCAATAAAATTCTATGAGAATTCCATAACTATATGTTTTGTAGGATAACATAATTGGATAACCTTTTGTTAACAGTACTACTAATAATTTAGCACACACAGCACCAGAACTACGAGTTACTATAACAATATAATTATATTCAATATTTCTATTTCTTTTAGGACTCCTTATAATACTGTATTTTCAACTTTGCATATTTATATTTACTATATAAAATTCCACTTTGCATATTTAAATTTCACTAAATCATTAATTGATAAAAGAATTCTGATTTTTAGCGTCACTTTGCTAATCTTTAATCCGCATAATATTTCGACCGGCAAAATAATTATGTGTGCGGAATAACACATATAAATCACAATTATTACACCTGCTCATTTCAAGCAGCCTCACCTCTGGGATGCCATCCTTCACTACAATTATTTGAATAGTTTTGACAGATTCTCCAGCATTGAATGTGAGCAAGCCAGTAGAGCCAAAGAACTCCGTATTCCCCATTGCTGACATGCTGTATAATACAGTTCTTGGCACAAGGTCACCGCCAACTCTCTCAATTGATAATGAAAATGATTCTCCTTCAACCTAAATGACATTATAACAATTACATGTACGGTATTTCATATTGAAATGTGGTTGCGAGTTTGCATAGCTTAAACTTTAGGTCCAGAGAAATTGCAGATTTTGGTCAAAGAGTTCAGTTGCAATGCATGTACGTCCAAACAACGTCATTAGATGTTGATAAATGTCACCATGCAACAACTAGCTACTGACATTATAAGATGAGAAGCACCGAAGACTTTTGGGTGGCAGAGTTTTGCGGACAATCTTTGCACACCATCAACTCAATTGGAGTCATTACATTTGAAAGATATTTATCGTCACTCAGTAACAATGAAACGATGTCACTCTTTATATATGCCATATTAATTCACCTTTTCAATTGGGCTAGATGACTGTGCAGTTAGCTGGAACACGCCTCCTGGATTATCATTCTCTTCAACAATTAATGTCATCTACAATAATTATCCAAGACGACATATTAAAACTTGACTAGAATTGTCTTTTCTTCAATGTCTAATGAATTGCCTTACCATATACATGTACATGTATATATAATTATAAAGATGACATTAAGACAAGGCAACAAAACCCTCTATCAAATTTTCATTCTGTTTAATGATTTAGTAGTTTGTACTGGACAGAAAAATACCTTCGATAATGTAATTTCACTAAGAGTGACAATTATGATTGAGGATGGGCATGTATCAGCACTAATAAGTATGGCTCCAATATGTACCAGTACGCATTTTTGGCAAAGAATATCATGCAAAGTTACAATTCGTGCCAGAGTACAGGCACCTGTATACACTTTCTGGACACGTGTATACACATCAATGGGCATACACCTGTTTACACTAGTGTATACACCAGATCTGTACACATTGCATACATCTATATACTAGTATATACAGTAGGGACGCATATTAGTGTCTCGGACTCTCGACCTTGCGAAAGTTGAACAGCCGAGAGTTGCATAAAGGTCGAGTCTCGACCAAAAAAGTTTAAATTGGATAAAATTGACAATAACCAATGAAAAATTGTAATTTTTGGGAGAATAATTTTTTATGTAACTATGGAGTCTGATAAACAATTTCCCTGCCTCCAAAATACAAGAAATGCTCAAGCCAATCATAACACTGCACAGGCTGGGGTGGGGTACCGGGGTTTTCATACGAACCGACGACCTACCTTGTTAACTGTGAAGAAACGAAGAAGTGGGAAATCCCTGTAGCTTAAAACCGAAGAAATGAAGACAGAG
>JAOQGN010055719.1:0-12638 GCA_027564295.1 Himantozoum antarcticum
ATATCTTGTTATTATATTATATTAATTATTAATATACTAATATATAATAATAAATAATAATATATTAATTATACTATAATAGAGTTTTAGCACGGCGTCTGTTTGAAGCACGGCGTCCTCATGGGCAGGGTTCACTATGCAAGCTGGTTTTAGCAAGGCGTTCTCTTTAGGAGTTATGCTCTCTTTACTGTTATTTTATTGTTGCCGGATTGCAGCCACAAATAGTCAAACTCGCGCAGTTGTTTCAGGATTCTACATTTTGATAGGTCAAAATTTGTGTGCTCTGAAACTAGATTTATATTTTTTATGCTTTGGTTTAAATATTTATTTCCAAGTTATTTCTAGTGTAAAATGTGATACTAATTGTCAACCAACCGAGTTAAGTTGTTTATAGAGCTAAGGAAAAATATTAGAAAAATTTAGAAGCTTTAGAAACACAGGCAAAAAATGATTTCCAATGGCGTTTTCACCGACGCCATAGAGACCTCATAGCCGTCGAATCTGATGCTGTCTCCCCGACAACACCGTCCCACGTCACACTTCTGTGTGCATCACGTGACAATCGACGTCGTTTATACGACGCCGTCGAGCTAATAGCTCCGTGCTAAAACTCCCTATTAAGACTAGTATAAGTCAAATAATTCAAGTGAGACTGGACTAGACACTATGTAAATCTAGCATGGAGAAAGTATAGTCTAGACTACTGGAATGGGACACTCACTCTAGTCATTCTGATGTGGTTAGTGAGAGAAAGCTATATAAGGCTGATCTAATAAAAAGTGAATTGAGAGAGGATAACTCCCTTTCAAACGCTATTTAAGTAAAACCCGATTTTAATTAAAATTGGTCATTGCATTTGTTCGTTTGCGCCTACTTACTAATGGTTTGCTATTTGAAAGCTTGCTAATAGATTTGATAAGTTTCTGCTATTGCTTTTTATGATTTGATTAGCAAGCAGCTATACAACATCATGATATTTTTCTCTGCTGTAAATATGACATACCATATACCACTTCATGTCATACCACATGTACGCAATTGTCAAATACTCCATTCCCAAGATCCCAGCTTAGGTGTTGCTCACAATTATTGGAATAAAGACCCATTTATAAGTCTTGTATATTTATTACGAAACTTATTTATAAGTCTTGTAATTATAAATACTAGTAAATATTGATAAGTACTAACTGGCCAATGAGCCGTCCTCAGCACGCCTGACACCGAGGTCATTCTCCTCCTTTCTCCAAATATCACAGAGCAGATGGGCGGCAGATTGATCATTCTTTCCTCTCCACACTCTGATGTGTGGGACTGTCTTGGAGTTCTCACACAAGTCCAGCAGACAGCCTAGTACTAGATTGTGCATGCTCTTTGGGCTATTCTGTGACAAATGCGCAAGGGATAGCATTTACTAAAGTATATACACGGAGTGTGGAATATAACATAGAAACCAATGCCATTAAACATCACAGCAATTTAGTTGACAACATGTCACTCCAAGCTTTATCTCATGAATTTAAATTGAATTGCTTGTCCATTTCCAACGCAGTATTGAAATACAATTGAAGTTAACAAGTTAACAATTGACTTCACTGCATGCGCTATATGCCTATAATAGCTGATAATATAAATTAAACATATATCTACTCCTCTATGCAATTGTAAACCAAAATCACCCAATATAAATATAATATGGTCTAGATATCCACACTACCTTAGAAAACAAATACAGTACACGTTTTCCAGTAAGAGTAAAGTCATAATATAGGCAAATTATTTTGGCAATAACTTCATAAGCTGATAAATTGATTATTCTACTGACTCCACCAAACTTGTGTTAGGGTAGATAAAATGAGAGTAACGTAAGCAGTAATACTCACCTCCAGTAGATCTATCAACAGAAAGACACCTTCTTTAGCCAAAAATGCATCTTCAGTAAGATAACATCCAACTACGCAACACCTACAAAATGATTTAGAACATGTTTAGAACATGGGAACACAAATCCTAAGTTATATTGGAATTATAGGACAGATGATGTGAGTATCTACAGTACTATTTAGTACAGATAATCCAGTGTTACAGCACAAATGGATAATTTTATATCGATATATCATTCTGTGTTTAACCAAACAAAATCATCTGCAATACCTGACCAAAAGGTCAATTGTTTCCTCACCCATCCGAAAGCCACAAGTATGAAAAGCCATGGAGTTTTCATTTTCGTCTACTGGATATGACGACTAACTGGGAGGGAGAGCTACCTGGCATATAGTCAGAGCACAGACAGTGCCCATAGTCTTCAAATCCCAACCTTGATCCCAACACTTTGATTTTACACTGGAGTCCACCTTTGGTTTTGCACTTCCTTGGGAATAAAATTTATAATCATGTTTCTTATTATTCAAAGTTACTTTGCTAATATAAAATTAGCTTACCAGACGGCATCTATGGTAGCCAACATAAGTCTATGATGCCCGAGTCCACTTGTGAACTTTGTGGGTTCCATTTTGAGATAGTGAGTAACAATATCAATGCCGTGTCGGTCTGAACCAAACAACTCTTTTCTGTGGATATCCACTTCACATAATGATGATAGGATGATCAGCATGTCGGACTGCATCTCAATATCTATAGCATCATCCTCATCCTTGGAGTTAGCAGCACTTACTAGTATTCCTGTCAGAAATGTGAAATACCGCATTTTTTTTAAAACACAAATTGAAATGTCATTTTTATATTCAAAATTTATTAATACTGCTCTAGACAACCTAACCCTATGTCAAAATGTGCCAAATAGATTCTATGAATCATCAGACTGCAAATGCACTTAGTTTTCCATAATAGTGCAATAACTATTATTGCACTATAGTGCAATAACATATTGCACTTCGTCAATAGTGCAATAACATATTGTGACTGCAGAGATAGGTAAAATACATGCGCCTGCATATTAAGTCCCACATACTACCTGGAGGTTTTTTGCAGTTTACTAATTTTGTCTCCTTGCCCATCAGACAACAATAATTTATCATACAATAAGCAGCAAGTTTCCTTTCCCACGACTAGCTCCGTTATTTGCATTGTCATTTAAATGAATATGCAGGAAAAATACTGGAGATTTCCAGGGTGAATTTGTCAGCTGCACACCAACATGGAATTGTACTGGACCGGATTGTATCAACTGCTTTTAGCAAGACGTTGTTGCCAAGGTGGCCAACGGGATATTTTTAGGAGTTGTGCTCTATCAAAAACACGGGTAAACATTAATAAACCTAGTCATTTCCATCCATTTCCAAATATGCTTATATAGAGGCAGAAACTGACCCGTCTGCCTGTGAACACCGTCCTATGTCATGCAAGTGTGTGTGTCACATGGCTGAACACCTAATATTAGAGGAATATGAATAATATTAGAGAACGCCGTTGTGCTGATAATTCCGTGCTGATAACCCCGTGCCGAGTCTCTCTCTATTATCATTACTATTATTATTTACATACCCATGATCTGGTTGATAGCTCCCTGGTCTACCAGGTCTTGGAGTACAGTTTCCTCTCTGGTAGATACGACACTTCTGATTATTCTGATACAATGCCTCATCTGAGCTCTCTTGTTGCCCCTTCCTCCGGCTCCATGGAAACTGTTACCATGTCCAGCATAGTCATCTAATGTGATACAACATCAACAGGACAGACGATAAAGAGCATAGCGCCATCTGGATTCTAGAGGCACCAATATTTCCTTACCATGTTTGCAAAGTAATTGCAGCCCCAATGGGGAAGATTGTGCTTTAGGGGAGGGACTGAGGGTGAGGGAGTATGTGTGGGAGTATGTGTGGGAGTATGTGTGGGAGTGGGTGAGGGAGCGAGTGATCGAGTGGGGAAAGAGTGGGGAGAGAGTGGGAAGAGAGTGGGGAGGGAGTTGTCAATTTTAGATAGGATACTTGTATAGGTGCCAACATTATTGTAGCAGTCACTAAAGTGCAGCCAAATATAGGCCTAACTTAAATAATAGTCTAGTTGAGTTTCTGAGTTGTGGGGATAAGTCAGAATTCCAATTTTTCAAAGTTAACCATACATACCTGATGAAACACACCATTCTAACAAGAGGAGAAGTCTGGTGTTTCCCTGACAACTCATATAGTCTTGTATGAATACAGGAGACAGAGTACAGAGCGCCGACATAGCATGTAACTGAAGCTCCTCAAACTGGGCGGGTGACCATTGCTGCGGCCCCGTATTTGTTGTATTGGCCTTTACATAGTGAAAGAGAGCCAGTAGCAGTCTACTTTCAGAGAGAATCTATATGAAATAATTCACATAGCAAATTATTGAGTACTGCTATAATAGGATACCAGGGTACCCAAGTATTACAATTGCAAGAATTTTCCCTGCTCTTTTATGCAGAATGCAATGAACCAGTAAATTTCCTAGCTCTTTCAGTGGGGAAATTATTGCAGCAGGTCAAGTATGTTTGGTTCTGAGCGTAAAATGGAGTTAAACAGATGAAAGGGAGATACTATAGATAAATCACCCGCAATAGGCAGTGCCTTAACACCGTAGTAAGGTACTCGATTACCTTTGAGAAAATAATGTTACAACTAATCAAAATATTATCTTTACAAATAATTTATCAATTACACATCATTTTTATTCATCAGTTGGTGAACAGAGAATGATTAGTCCGGCTTCCAAACATTCTCTTAGCTAAAAAATAAAGGTAGTGTGCATGGGCTGCCCCCAGTCCTTTTGTGTGAATGCTTGGAACTCAGGCTATTATGGTTGGAAGTCCTGGAAAGAGCTGCATCGTACTCACATGAATTGTTATAGGCTGTTTGCTCATCACTACCATTAAGTTGATGAGAAGCTTCTTAAATTCAAAGTCTTCAGCATTGGTCTGTATCTTGAAATGTTTGAGCAAGACATTGTGCGTCTTTACTGAAATAGGGGAGATAATGAAAGTGTATTAGGTAATCTTGAAAGACTTGAACATAATTATGCTGTGTGCATGGATGTAAAGAATTACAGTCCAGGAATGAAGCAAATAGTACTGGCCTGCTGTTATTTGTTTACCTGGTCAACTTAATTTAATAATATAACGTAATATTTATATTTATGATCAACTTGTATGTATCAGTAAATTTATTCAAAGTTGAAGTGAGAAAGTGACCACTTTGAGAATAAAGGAGGGGAGCTTATGAAGATTGAGCAGTATAACTGGCACCCTATATAATGATATAATTATAGAAACATGCCTTGGTTGTTCCATACACTATAATATAAATCATATTATGGTACTTACTTTCTTGAAACGTAGCTAACAATGCCAGCTGCTTGACCATTCCAGTCTCTAGAAAGGGTGAGTTAGGTGAGGCCCCCACCACTAGGGTTGTTAAGACAAGCAGGTCGTTACGTAGCTGTCTATCATATGTACTGAAACTTGTCGTCAAGCTTTGCAGGAATGCATCCCTCAATTGACTGCAAAAAATATGAACAAATATTATCCAGAAAGCAGATATTCATCTTGGTGCAAAGTTAGTTTTACTGGTGCTATTTATTCTGGATATATTTTTCTGTGGATTTGATTGAAGTTGTTGGGATTTATAGAAGGTTTATTACAAATCAGCCTCAGTTATTATAATAAACAAGTTATTTGATGCTCTTCTACCAACAATTACAACAATATTTTAATTAACGCTTGCTACAACTTATTTATGCACCCATGCATCTGCTTTGATTGGTCAACTATGAGAGACACAAACTTAAAGAGCACGACAATAAACACTATGATACTGGTGACATAACACTTACCTTATACAGATGATGTCATTTAGCTGGTTGGAAAGTTCCTCCTCCTCACCATTTTCCAGAAGGTTCCACAATATTTCTGTTGATCGAAAAAGTAGCAATCCTGATTTGTCTGCATCCAGCATCCTCTGGCATACTCGAGTGGCAGCATGGGCAGCCAGCATCTGGGCGCAGGTCAATTCTAAAGTAATATTGCATGTGTAGGAGTACAAGAATATTAGGAGTTGTCATGACTATAAAATGATGAGAAAACACAACTCCTCATTTGGTGCAAGGAAAATTATAATGGCAGCAATATTTCCTTACATTAAACTAATTATCAGTCTCTAGGCTTTTTGTGGGTTGCTTGGTGGTATTGACACGATTCCCAAGGGTACCCGATACCCGCAGGTTTTTTTTTCAGTTCAGGGTACAAGTAATTTCAGTGGAACCGAACTTGGAACTGAAATTTGTTATGCTTTATATAAATGATATCTTTAAACCATAAAATATCACAATCAATCATTAAAAATTATAAGAGATTAATGTAAAAGATGTTACTTGCTGTTCTGCACTGCTTAACCTTGAACGTGACACCTTGCTGTTAGATCAATATCATCCACCTTGGCAAATGTATCACCAGCATGGCTTTTGTCATGTCCTATTTTATCAATATTACATGACCATGTAAACTTCCTACTGATACACGGTATCAAGGTTACCCGTGGAATCGAGGTTCCGGAATTTTAGAATCGTGAGATGGCCGGAATCGTTAGATTTTGGAATCGTGATGCCCATAATTGGTGGGCTAGTATATATATATAGTGACCAGCAATTGGATTCATATTTCCTACATAAACTATTCCAAAAATGAACTAATTGAAATTCATGTTGCCAATCTGCCAATAAATATAGGATACGTATATATATGAGTTTCTATGTAAATCGAAGGAGAAATATTTTTGCCAAAAAAGGAAATTTGATTTTCGTTGTTAACTTTATCTACTTTATTTGGCAGACTTACTTGGTGTAATTGAACTTACATGTAATCAGAGATGTGCAAAATACACTCTCATGATCAACTGAAAATACTAGTTTGCTATGCCAATAATACCTGAATGCTTGGACAACTTCTGGAGTACATGGAGAACTTCTAATTTTACCTTCAGATTATCATCTATCAATGCTAGTGACTGCAAAAAGAGATCAATGTATGAGATGTCTTGCAAGGATGCACAAATTATTACTAGTGTAAAACTGTCAGTCAGAAGTATTAAAACTTGACCAAACAAACCTAGCTGCGGGAAAAATTAGGAATTATGCCAGGCCTAGTTTGTTCAGAAATAAAACCTAAACCCCTGAACTCCAACTCTACATTAACCCGTTAGGCTCAGCAACTGAATTAATGCCTAGCATGGCCAAGCCAAAACTTTGAGCATGGCCAAAGCCAAACCAGGTTTGGCTCTAGTTTAAATATACTATTAAACTGCATCAATCACTCACTATCGCTGATGTTAGATATTGGCTAATTAGCTAATAGTGATGTCTCTAGGATTATGATCCTCTGGTTAATCCTCAATTGCAATGATAGAGTGAAACAAATGTTACCTGGATAAGCCCTGGATAATATGCCTTGGATAAGATATACAAACCTTTACTAGGGTTTCCGCCACATCGCTTCGTTCCACGATCATTCTGCTGAACAGATAAGAGCATGGGCAAAGTCGTTGCATGTCATTTCCAGGTGATCTGTTTGTGTATATCGACAGAATTGTGGAACATACTTGGAGTTGCACACGCTCATCAGGACACCTCATGAGATAACCTAAATACCGAAAAATCAAACATCGTAGCTTTTATGAGAGACATGATCAGCTTTCAAGGAAGTCATATAACTTATCTGTTTTACATCATGACATTTTCATAAACGAACAATCGATAAATTCTACTCCCTCAAGTTTGGAAGCCAAACTGCCAAAAAGTGCCTAACTGCTCTGTTAGAACAGATGGCACTCTCTCGGTAAATCAGACACAGATATATATATAGATGTATAATTGTTGTCACACCTCTAATGGTCTTAGACTCCATTCAACTTGATGATAACAGATAAAAGGATTCTCTCTCGCAAAATTTATGTAAAATTTGATGCTAATTCAAGTAAAAACAACTTAATGTATCCCATCACCATAAATACGCTCCCTCAAACATGATGAATTAATTCAAAATAATGATACTGTTCCATAGTCAAGCAATGGCATGCAAGTAAAACTTTCATGGGAGTTCCAATGTACATCTAGAGCCGATATCTCTTGTACATTACATTACGATTGATGGCCGTTACATGGATCTCAAGATCTGCTTACCTAGCTGAGATATAGACTGTATGGATATTTGCTCATATGTACTTTCATCCGAAGTTTTCTCTTTGAAGAAAGGTTTGCCGGTAATCTTGAGGATGTCCAATAGCGGCTGTAGATAAACCTCATTCTCATCTACCCTATCAGCACATGTATTCAATATCTTGAATAGCTGTACCAGGTCTTTGAGCAGGAAAGCACTTTTGTAGTGTTTTATCACTTTGTTCAATACATGCATATGTCGGTCATACATTGTTGCCTATAAAGAATGATTATGATGCAGCTATCAATAACAAATGAATAATCATAAAAAATAATTCAAAATAATAACATTTTCAGAATAAAATTTTCAAGATGCCATGCATTAATTTAGAACTTTAAAAAGCTAGAAAACTAAAAATTATCTGACACAATATTGCAGAACAGTTAGTTAAGCACATCTTCTAATTAATTGTATCCAGTCTAACAGTATAAGGCAATTATTATCTATTGAGCTTATATCTTGCCACTTTATACCATCTCAAATAGTTAATCCTGGAAGACCTAGAAAACAAAGTATGCTTGTTGACAGAGCACAACGTGGCAAACTGATCAGCAATCCCTTGCTGTGCAACAGTTAGAGAACTCTAAAGCTATTGCAATGGTTTCTATTGTGAGGATGTCTGTCTACAGGTAACCTAGTCTCCTGACAATATGGATACATTCAACATTCTTAGCTGTGAGGATACAAACAACTTACTGAATGTGGGTCAGTGAGAAGCTTCTCAACTTTTGCTAGGCTGATCTGTTCAAACTTGCTCCCCTGCAAACAAATATAGCAAGATACAAATATATAAGCAAGAAAGATCTAACAATAATCTATACTACCAGTTGTAACTTGCTAATAATATCATTGCATATTAGTATTGAGACATGTAAGTTTATAATGGCACTAACAGAACAAAGAACCAACCTTCAAGGAGCCAACTATTTCATCTGTCACAACTGTGTCTATTACTGGAAATGGCTGTCTTTCTGTTTGCATTTGGACAATCCCAGCACCTCCATGGCTAGGCATAGTTCTAGTCGCTGTGGCCATAATGTAACACCAGGGTATCTGAATACATAATATGATTTTCAAAGTACATGTAGTTTGAATATATTTGTCATACAAAGCGACGCAATGTTATTACAGTAGAAACGCTGGATCATGATCAGAACATTGGAACAAAACTATTCATTAGCAATGCTTTAGACTATAATATACAGTTTAAAAGACTGCCTAGAATTAAATTTACAACATGTAAATAAAGATCTGTTTGATTATCTAAATGTCCAATATTTTCAACCCTTAAAACAAATATGCCATATTATACATGACTGTATCTTGTAAAAGATTTTCTGTCGTATATTATTCGCTATTACATATTATATTGCTATTATAATTATAGTAAATTTGAGAAGTGTGATTTGCCATCTCTCTGATCAATGCCATCAATCATTTGGATATGGACAGGGTTAACTATCCTTCCAGCACATCAAGTTCAAGTAGGGCATGGCAAATGCTATTGATTGTCATTGAGCTGAAATGCAGTTCTAATAACTCAATACCTGTACTAAAAGTGTAAATCAACTCAATCCTTCTCTAGCAGCGCAACACTCAGGTCATATGAGAGTGCCGTAGCTTTGTTATGAGTAAAATTCCAAGGTATCATTAAGTTACGCATGCTACTGATCGCAGACGTACATAGCAGCCAGTTTCATACAAGTTGCACTTGCCAGCCATAATCTGATAAACCAGCAGTCGGTGACACGACACCAATACCTAATGTTCTGGTCAGAAAACCGACTTGGTCAGATACCAACATTATACATATAGCATGATATATGTAAAGGGTTTGAATATACTTTGAGTTGGGCCACTGAAGAGGAATCATCTTCTGGACTGGCATGCTTGTGTGTTGTCCCTGTTTGCGGTCACAGCTGATATCATTAGCGCTTGCGTAATTTATCAACAATTTTGCTAAGGCATACCAAGGCCTCATCATCTGCGGGATTTGTTTTATGTTAAATATTATCTTTATTATAATTCCTTTTGTTCACACTTGCACCAATCTTTCATATTTATTACATCTTTGACACTTGATTCTTATGATGAAATAAAAACAAACAAACAAATAAAATTTTAGGTGGTTGAAGAGTTTCTGACCACTTCAGGTCATTGCAGGCAAGTGTCACAAGTGTACTTTATACATTACTTCATTACTTTATGTATATGAATAACAATGCAAATTGCAGTTCATCGGGAGTTGGAACTAGCCCTGCCTCCAGGGCCCAATGGAGGAAAGACGTCGGGCAGGACAGATCGGCTCAGGGAAGTTGAATTTCCCACCGCCGACCTGTCCCGCCTGACATCCTTCCCCACATTGGGTCCTGGAGACAGGGACTAAGCTTGAGCTATGCAAAGCAGAAGAATCCGCGTCTATTCGCAACTGCCGTTTCGAAACTAGGTGTCCGGGGGTGAGGCTACTTAGGCATTAGATGCAATATGTCCCCCAACCCAAAATCCCAAATCACAACTATAAACAGTCAGTTTCCAAACGGCAATTTCGAAATGTCCGTACACCAAGCAGAGTGCTTCTTCACATTTACCATTTCATTACCATACATAATGCAATGTGTTATTGCTCTACATGAATACCTGAAGGTGACTACTGTTAATGTGGTATAAAACCTATAGCATAATTTACTAGTTC
Source organism: Himantozoum antarcticum (assembly GCA_027564295.1). Classification (NCBI taxonomy): domain Eukaryota; kingdom Metazoa; phylum Bryozoa; class Gymnolaemata; order Cheilostomatida; family Bugulidae; genus Himantozoum; species Himantozoum antarcticum. The sequence goes on from JAOQGN010055719.1 coordinate 10,881, forward strand.
CAGACTTTGATGATATTATCATATAATTGTTCATTAAAAATTAACAATGTTCAAAATTATTTGAATGAAATTCAAAATTGTTAGTTATACTATACACAAAACTTAGAATTTCAGGTTAATTTAATTTATTGATCATTGTCAACAATAATAAATAATTATTATATTTCATCATTTGACAATTACACTTATTTGAAGTGTACATAACATTTCTTTATTATTATAATTATTTCTATACAAACTATAGAACTGGGAATCGTTCAAATTTTATAGATAACAAAATAATAGTCATTCAATGCTTTTAATACTGTAAATGTGAAACTATATGTTAATTTAAACATTTTTTTAAATTTCATCATATCATAAATAGTTCATAATCAAAGATTAATATCATTATGATATCAGATAATATTACAATTTTAAAATAAAATATTATTAATTGTACCTTTTAAATTTAAGTTTTATAAATTTATATTTAAGTTTAATTTACATTAATTTAAATGAAATTCACTCCCTTTGCCTTGAGTTACGACAACTTACAATAAATTTATCCGACAAATATAATATTCAAAATATTTATAGCTTCAAATTTACATTCTAAATGGGTAAAAAGTCGACGTTTTACTAATTTTAGATACTGGTATAATAGCCTATTGAAGTTGGTTTGCTGAACTGTCAGGCGCCATGTTGTTTCGGTGTTGCCGCGCAACCACAGAATGAGCGAAGCTCAACACTCTTTGTATCGTACGGCCCTATACTTTCTCACAATGCCAGTCTGACTAATCGGATATTTCTAATAAATTTTCAAAGTTTATCATACTAACAGTAGTTGTCTTCTCATTCACTTGTATAAATTGTATAAGCAACTCCTAATTTATTGATGATTGCCGGTGTTACCACTATTTTTATTGCATGTATTGTATTATCTTATTATTACACACTTATTACATGTATTATGCTATTATTATTGCATGTATTATTATCACATGTATTATTATTGCAAGCATTATAATTGCACGTATTGTTATTACAGGAGTTTTCACCATTTAAGGCCATTTGACTCAGTATAATACTTAATTATTACTAAAAATGATGGCCAGTTATAGTTATAATAGCATCATGGATAACAGCGGTCAGCGACAAACACTGCCGTTTACAATATAAAAAATTACTAAAAGTAGTGTATTATTTGTAAAGGATATGATCAGACGAAGAAAATAAGTGTGTAAATGAACACAATCTAAAACAACACCTTGATCAAAAAGAAAGTGTTATAATGCTCAGACGTCATTATTAAACCTGAAGTCTTTTGGACAAAAGGCTCTGAATTCAGCTACTGGACAGGTTGGAAGTAAAAAGAAATCAACGCAGTCAATGACGAGATAGTGTGTTGTTTCAGATTCCACTTTCAGATTTCAGAAAGCTGCATGCTGACCACCTGTTAACAATAGAGTGTCAAATTTATAGACTGTGGGCACAAGGTGACCTGACGCCACTTCATTAAACCTATTGATAGCAAAACCATTAATATCAATGCAGTTTGTTAGTATATATGACCACAGACAAGAAAAATCAGGTATTCAGCCTGTTACTGTTGTTTGAGATTGTGTTATCATCAAACTTCTGATCGGCAGCATTGCTCACCTTCCATTGTGAGATTGTCAGTTGCCCTATATGCCCTATATGCCCTATATGCCCTATATGCCCTATATGCCCTATATGCCCTATATGCCCTATATGCCCTATATGCCCTATATGCCC
>JAOQGN010055830.1:0-12635 GCA_027564295.1 Himantozoum antarcticum
TAGTGCTGTAAGTTCTCACTCTTTCAAACAATAATTTGCGAATAGACATGGATTCGATATGGGTACCCAACTAGTCTAGGATTTTGAAACAGAGTGTCTGTGGGTGAGACAACACATGCATTAGACGGGAGGTAACTCCCGCAATCATCAAACACTCAATTACGGAATGCCAGTTACGAACTCTCCATATTCCTTGCACAATACACAAGTCATGTAGAAAAATCTATCCTGATTCAGAATGTTGGAAGTTATTTTAAATGTGCAACAACACAAGGGTAGTTCTGTTGCTTGATATTTTTATTTAAAATCCTCTAGCTCAACTTTGAACGGCTGCCAGCATTTACCGTTGGTTTATATGATAATGAAACATGCACCATTCCATACATAATTTCGCATAGAATAAAAATGAAATCAACTTGCACACTTCATGCGTCAATTGCTTCTCATCTGAAAAGCTAATTGTAACCACGGTGTACGGACATTTCGAAACTGACTGTTTATGGTTGTGGTTTTGGGTTGGGGGACATAGTTACCCCCGTCTAATGCCTAAGTAACCTGACCCCCGGAAACCTAGTTTTGAAACGGCAGGTGCGAATAGACCCGTATTCATAACCACAGTCATGTCGGAACTTATTCATGATTCAAATTTCATTTAGGTGCAATAGTGACTATTTTCAGCTCAGCTTGGGCTTATGCATAATGGCATTGCCCAGCATTTTGTGAACCAGCTATTGCTAATGGCCTGCGCAGGCTAGTCTGGTAAAGCACACATGAAATGATATGTATACGTTTGTGACTATCAATGTTTTATATTATGGTATTGTAAAACGACATGTTCAGTTCAGCCTAGTGGTGATGTTGCTATTCCTACTGTATGTAACTGAGAGGCATCCATGTAGGAGTCAGTCATTATCAATTGCATATTATACAGTTGTTGTGGTTATTCATTCCATACTAACTAGTAGTAGCTTGTAGTGTAGTGTGATGACAGTGTGTCATTGCATTGCGCAACCACAGTCTTGCTTTAGCACAATACAGTAATAGATGATTGGGTTAGTAAATACTAGGCTGTTAGTACATGAGCAAACGTTAGTGTGGTCTTTGACAGAGGGTTGCTTACTATTCCATATCAAAAGGAAAACTGACATATATTATTGTACATACATTCATGCCGTTTCTTCTAAGACAAACTTTACTGCATCAATATCTTACCACTTTTGAGTTATCAGGCTGTAACTAGAGTGATGATATTCTTGGACAGCTACATGAACACACTGCCTACGGGGTGATACTGCCGTTGGCAATTGCCTTGAAAATGTATACAAATCACACTCAAGGTAGCTCTTGCTTTACTGATTAAGGGTATAATATTCAATTTATTGTCAAGCATGGCTTCCCCTACTTAATGCGCTGCAAACAAATGTCGAGTAATTTACTCATTTGTCTTTGATAGTATTTGGTGCTCGTATTATGTTGCTTTTTGTTGAGGTGGGCTCATTATAGCAATTAGAAATTTGATATCCATACCATCTTGTACAAAATTTTCATGTGATCAACTTGTCTGCATCAATTATTTGTAGTTTTTACGCTAGGGAGCTATAACTGCATGTCATTTATGGTAGACAGATAATCGGTTAGTTACTTTTTGTTCGACGAGTTTGAGAACCTGCTGTGGTTTCAATTATTTTGGCACAGTTTCACAATTTACACCATTGGAAAGAAAATTTTATGTAGATTCAGAATATGTAAACTTGTTTCGTAAAAATATTTACTGCTTTTGAGCTGTTGTCAAATTAGTGAACCCTTATGCATTTAGCATAGTTCGCATAAAATTCCCAAGGAAAGGGGCTTGATATAACATAGAGCGGTTAGGAGCTAATGGGTTTTAATATATATATATATATATACATACATACATATATATATTTATATTAAGAGTGTAGAGTCATCCGTCTTCTTCTGTTTAGCATCTGTGATGTTTCAATGGTGTGAGCCTTTATACTAGAAGGATAATTCATATAAAATAACCACGAGAGATGCATTCATAACAAAGCTACCAATTTCTTTCCCATCTTGTATAAGTGTGAAATTTCCATGATAACAGTTTTGACAGTTTGCTAAGCATCCCCCATTTTGGATATTACGTCGCTTTATTTATATCCTTAAAATAAGTCTCAGTTTGTTGACTTTTTGAGAATATTGAAATGGGCACTCCCGGGAGTGCTCTGTATTGGTAGCAGCTGAAGAAGTGCATTCACCACCTGTTTGTAGTTGTCTAATATTGTAGAAAAAATGGACTATAATTATTGTAGCAATAACGGCCAGGCAACAACGACACTTCTCTGGCGGGGCCTAACGGTGGTAGAGTTTATGCCCCTTGGAGATATACTGCATGCAGCAGTACATCAGTAGCAGCAGTCCGGTTCAGATGGAGATGTACCAAGTGATGACTTCATACCATCAGTGTGAGTGCCAATCCATCAACTCTCCCATCTAGATTTGTATCATTAGTATGAAGTAGATCGGTGTAGTGAGATCTAGCATGAAGTCTTCATCATATCTAGTTGGCGCTCCAGTTCTTGTCTTCGGTTGTATATAGCCATAGTGGTAGCAGCAGTATCCTCATGTGGATAGATGGTTAGAAGTAGTAGTGATAACAGGTCAATGCAGTGCCCAGTAATTTATACTAGTCATAGTATCGTCAGCTTGTGACCAAGCATACGTAAAAACTGGTCAGTGGGTGATGATTGGCATTGACTGCACTACTTGCTATAGTTTCATAGCCATAATTGCTGCTATGTACTAGCTATATCATCACTCTGACACTGACTGTCTGATTATACTGTCAAACCATAACTTGTTACAGTTTTAACGTATATCTTAAATATATTATTTTAGCATGAGAAAATCGCTTTCGCTTTTCAATGTTTATATAAAACTTAGCCATATACATAATATATTGAAATATTTATTAACTGTTTACTGAATTAAAATATAATTACTTTAATGATTTTTTGCCATGATACAGTTTAGTTTAGCTAAGTATTTAAGCTTTTTAGCTAAGATTTATTTTGGATCTGTGATACACGCAGCTCTTTGTTAAATTAGTTGATAAAATTGGTCAAGTTCTATTTATTCTTGAATAATATTTTTATTGTTTTCACACATAATATGCAGCAAAACGTTTAATTACTTCTGTATGATCATTAATATTTGTAATAGCGCAGCGTTAGCTATGTGTATTAGCATCGTATTACTGAAGTATTACTTGAATGTAATGCATTTGTAACATTCATATGCAAGTAAATATCATTATACTAGCGGATACTATAATGTTTAATGTGAATTACACTAATTAGATTGTTACTATTTTTATAATTTGAACATACACATATCTGATAGCATCATTGCAGATCAAGTGGCACATCAAAACTTTTCGAATATATGTATTAAGTATTACTGAAGTATTACTTGAATGTAATGCATTTGTAACATTCATATACAAGTGAATATCATTATGCTAGCGGATACTATAATGTTTAATATGAATTACTCTAATTAATTTGTTACTATTTTTATAATTTCAACATACTCATATCTGATAGCATAATTTCAGATCAAGTGACACATTGCATCAGATCAATGAAGAAACACTGATAGCATTGAACAATTATAGATGGCTGTCTATCTAGTTAGATTATGTCTATAAGGTATGTTTATTGAAGGTCTACCCATAATCAAAGGCCACCACCTCTATCCTAAACATATATATAAAGTGTAAAGTTGTTACTGGCTTCGCCAGCTCGGGATGTGTATTTGTATGCATCCCTCTGGAATTAGTTTACAGTGTACTGGATGTGGTTGGATTTTGCTAGTTACCTGTCCCACCTTCAAGTAATATACATACTTTTTATTTAATTCCGGCAAGTAAACTCCCTTGCCGGAAGAGGCAAGGGAGGTTGGAAAATTAAAATCAAGTTGTGACGGGAGGAGAAACTAATGAGAGTGTACATGCGTAGAAAGAAGGGATGAATGATGTCAGATCATACTCGTCTACCAAACAAACAACATGGAATCTACTCGCTTAACAAAACACGCCTCCGCTATGTCAACACTGACAAATATGTAATATCTCCCTCATTATCTCAAAATAAAACTGGAAGAGAAAGAACTGATCTGTTCACTAGTTCAGTGCTAAATCCGTCATTCAATAAGATGTTAACATGTCATCCACTCAACTCAAGATGCTACAACGGTACCAAGCCTTAACCCTCCTGGTCAGAACACAGACAACTATTCAAGGATGCAGACAAATCTTGCAAAAGAAAGAAATTTTGGGATTCATTAACAGATCAGTCTTAAAACTTGTGTCCATGATGACAAAAGAAGCTCGGAAATTAGGAACCGAGTTGTGATGACGAATGGCTATAAGGCGAAGCGGAAGACAAATTCCATCAGACACCACCGGGCTACGAAACAATAGACATGGTTTCCGCTCTTGTTAAGAAGCAAGCACCTGTTCTGGTTGCTCTGGCTAATGTTAGCAATTAGCTTCGTCATCTAATGATTGAACAAGGTAAGAAGGATCTAATTATGGCTCTGGTGGAGTGTGTCAATCACATTGCATTAGGCAATGTTAAATTGACACCCAGTCGGCTTGATAGCTGACGTCGTCACAAAACAGACATAAACAGTCTTGTGTTGAAATATACGTCTTTCAGAAAATGGACGAGAATCTTGTAAAAGGGAGAATTCCTACCTCTAGTGCAAAGCTACATGGTTGATCAGCAAAGGGAGTAGTTAAAAGAGGATCAACTGTCTAAAATCCGTGAGTTTCTAGACAACTGATAGCAGATGTGCTTGGAGAGATGACTTGCAGTGATCGTTTGGTTTCTAAAACCGGTCCCAGGACCAAGTGTAGCAAACAGTTAAAAAGAGATAACATATTTTTTACCCATCAATCACCAACTAATACCAGACGAACAAAGTGTATCCCACAAACTGGAAACGGTGGATGGTTCAACTATCCCAGTTAGATTTGGGAAAGTTGAAAGAGTTGTACTATGCACCCTCGTTGTCGTCATATTTTGGAGGGATTGGGAAGATGGCATTGAAGGCAAAGATGGAGCGGAAGATCCACCATGACCAAGTTAAGCAATGGCTTTCAGCGCAAGATGTATACACTCTCCACAAACCAGAGATCAGCAAATTCCAAATATGGCCTATCATTGTCACCAGAATGAATGAGCAGTTGTAGGCCAATCTAATGGATGTTCACTCACAGATCAACGCTAATAATTCGCTGGCCTATATACTTATATGGTGGTTGACGTGTTTTCTAAAATTGCATGGGCAATCCCCCTTAGATCAAGAGGTGGTGCGAATGTTCGAGATGGATTGACTGAGATATGGAATGATGGATCATTCAGAACCCTGCAAACTGTTTAGGGTAAACAGTACTACAATTGAGCAGTAAGCGATTTCTTGAGACAAAACAGTCCGCGGATCTTGCTGGATTAAAAGCCAATCATAAATTTACCAAGGAAGTTGGAGATGAGCTCAATAACAGGTTCTCGACTGGAAAATGAGATTCACATCTCTCTACATTTATTCGAATATTTTGTCAAGTCGACCAGTTGGCAATACATCCCCTCCTCTTCTGCGAGTAATTCCCACTTCAAACCCACTACCATCCACTCAGAATGGTGCTATTAGTCAGGAATTCATGAACATTCACTACCTGCCCATTGTTGGTAGCAGCAGTGATGCTAACCCTGTGGGTATAACATGTGACGATGGTGAAGCCGTTTCATTCAGAGGTGGGAGGGTTATCTTGTCTGTCCACTTTAGAAAAACAGTCGAATGGTATCTACATTATGATATCACTGGGTGGAGGATCACTAAATGTGATGATTCCATCAAATACGAGTTTTGAAAAATTTCCCAATAATGCCAACACGAGTTTCAGCAATCACTTGGACCATCCACTGAAGTCTCCCAGCGAGAAGTGGGAAGCGGGTTCGGATGACGTTCAGTATCCAAACTCATGAGATAATGTAACAAAAGGTAAACAACACTTAGCTTTCTGAGCGATGAAGTGAGTACAATGCTGTAGGCGTGAACATCATAATGAACACAATTCCCAACTTGCCTATAGTTGTCAACCTCTTCCCCAATATCACTCAGAATCTGGAAATAACGATAAGAAAGGGAAGATACACATCCTTCTGGGAATTGCTGGACGAGATCAATAGATTGCTGAACAACCACACTTTGATGCAGAAGCCGTTTTCTATTATGACGACATATGCAACGTCTCCTCGCTGGTAATCTAGATGGTTAATTGCAAGGTCAAGCTTTCGCCAGAATAATGGGATTTCAAGCTGACCATTTCTACACAAAAGGAGTGATAAATGAAAACTCATTTGAGGCGTATCTAGCTCAAGGATTCACAGCTTTATTTGTCTATTTGGACATTGTAGAGTCTCGACCGGTTGTTGGCGGGATAGTTCCACCTTTGCATACTTTTCTAGTCAGCCAGAATGTTGTTGCTAGCAAGGAGTTCGCAAATGTTCACTATTTGCCCATAGCCAACACCAGAAGTGGTCGATTTAAGACGTGGCAATGGAGAAGCGGTACCATTTTGATGAGAGAAGGTTTTCTTGGCAGTACACTTTAGAGAAAACGTCGGACAGTGCTAGTACCATATAATCCACAATATTTGCACATATTTTGCAAATAGTTATATGATGCACCAGTAGGAAATGGCTTCACTGTCTTCAGAGGAAGAACAACTAAGGGAGGACACGGAGTCGGATCTCTGTTCCCATGGTTGTTGTGATATGCAATGCCTTTGTCAAAGACTGGCGCTTTTGGAAAACTGTTTATATCATCTGTTTAAGCTTAACTGTTGGAGACGCTTACGAATACCGGACTCAGAACTGCACCATATGCCATATCGGGCAAATCGTGGAGACCATCTCTTGTCAGAAACATAAGAAAAAGTAGAAATGCTCTCATCTACAATGTAGATTATGCCAACTCAGATAAGTTTCTGGGCTCCACACTCAAAAGTACGAATCCCTCAGAATCTGCAAAAGTCGTTACGTCGACGCCATCGAGAAATAGAAAACATAAGGATGGAAAAATGACGCGCGAGAGTTGAGGAACCAATATATTTCTTTAAAAGGATGGCATTCGCGTATATCTTCCATTGCTAACCCAATAACACCTAAAAGGAAGATGCTGACTCCCTACAACGTCGAGGACTCCGCAAAAGATTATGCTCACTACTATGGCGAGCAGCACGACAGGGGTGAGCAAATAGGAGGACAGCTTTCCAGTGACACTTTCCTACAGCGCGCAGATTATTTGGCAGAACCGTCCTACCAATGATGCTCCTGAGAGTCAAGGCTATAACTAATGAAGAATAGAAGAGGCAATTAACGTGATATTAGGGAGATAAAGTGCTATACAATATCACTCATTTCTGGAATGAGAGCCGTTGATGATTTGATGTGAGCTGAACTATGCCCACATCTTCAAAAATTCTTGAGGAATCAACGGACTGTGTCTTGTATTCCATGGATCTGCATGCGACCACCGCTATGCATACCTCAGTCACTAGAGGTGAGATGGTTGAGCATAATCCTCTCAGAGATGGTTCGTTGGGAGATGTTGAGTTTGAACTCGCTTCCAATGAAGAGTATTACCTACATGTGGATGCCATCAACACTTTCTGCATTACTACATTCACCATACTCAAGGCTCATGGTACAAACATTCCAGTGACTAAACAAACAGTGGTGCATCTCAAGGACAACATAGGACATAGTCTGTTCAAATCAATTACGGTCAATTTGAACAACCAACATGTCAAGCATTCACCAGACAGCGCTTACTGTTCCTTTGTGGACGCATTGTTAAATTTCGACGGCGAGGAAAAACCTGTCAGTTGGGTGCGGCAAGGTGGAATCAAGATGTAGTTTTGAGTCGAGTTCACGCTGACACTTCGGGGTGATGATGTAGCAGCTCAGAAAGCATTGATTCATGGGAACAAAGCGATAAACTGCTACTTCTTTCTTAATTTGAGTATGTTTTCCCAAAGAAGATCTCTAATTATCTTATAAAGATATTTCAAAATCATGTTTAACTATCACTGCGTATTAATGTTTGAATATGTGACAATAAATACTTTAATATAAGTCAACTTTATGAGAAGTTGTGCAAAACATATTCCATCGATGTCAGACATTATACCATCGATGGCTGTAATGTACCTTCGATGTCAACAATATATGTCGATATAAGCATACTTCTGATATAATATGATTTTGATTATTGACGCAAAAATTGAATATATGTGCGGTTATAATTTATTATTTGAATGTATTTATGTACATTCTTATATATTTAATTTACAATTATTACAATTAAATATATTTCACACATTGAAAGTGCAAACAAATACCACCAAAAAAACAGTAGCATTGTCTGTTTTGTATTAAACTCTAGTCTATGCCAAAAACCTATAAAGCTATGCCAAAAGCCTACAAAGTAAATTTAGTACTAGCAAAAATTTAGATTAGAGATTTAAATAAAGTTGCAAAGGATTTAAATATAGTATGGGAATGTAACAAAGAAGATGCTGTAGTTGATGCTGTAGGAAGTTGATGTTGTAAAAAGATGCTGTTGTTGGATATTATATCAACAACAATATACCATAGCAATATATTTTATATGTGAATAAATATTTTGATGATGATGAAAAAACATGAAATATATCAATTTTATAAAAGTACTCTCATTCACAGTATGTTCTAATAGAACTGCAATACACTTTAATGATTGTGTACTGGTAATAGTAGCAATAATAATCATCAAAATTCTAGGTCTATAGAATCAAATCAACTCCTTGATCAAATTATCTGTCATAATTTGCTTGATTGTGCAATTATTCATTTTATTTATCGATAATTGCAATTTATTTATTTATATTAGCAGAATATCTTAGTAGACATGAAATTGCTGTACAATGTATGTAATTTTGTGTGAAAGTGTGTATAGTGTAGTTAAAATAGCGGCATATAATAAGACTATACAAAGAGTTACAAGCGTGGTTGGAAAGGTATAAATAACAACACAAGATTTGTGTATGACAATTATTGTGCAAAAGCCTTATGGGACTAAACACAAATGAGTGACAATAAGAAAATAAATTCAATATGTACTTATTACGTTCATGGTGGGATTAAGCTAACCCGGTTGTATATTGTTACTATGCCATAGACTGTGGGAAACACCTCACCACATACCCGATATCGCCGACTTTTAGAACCAAGTATAAGTGAAATCAAAACGTTACTATCACAGTTTAATTAATTGATGTTATTGTGGCAAGCGAGACGTGGAAATGAAGTAGAATGAGTTCGAAAACCGTTGTTCCAATCATAGACACATTTATTGTAACGTTTGTGGATAAGTATCGTCAATGCACTGATTACAGTCTACACAATGTAGAGTGTGTGTTGTCAACAGTAAAAAATAATTTTGGAAAGTTAGCGTAAGTTTCGTAGTTTCTGTATATATTGTAATTTATACGGGAATTGCTATGTTTAATAAAAGTTATTTAGAGTCATAAATGAGGGTAGCATTAGAAATGGGAGAGTGTAATTAGGGTCAAATTAGTTCCAACTTGTTGTTTTCCATGTCACAGTTGCACCTTAGCCTACTGCGGCAGGTTCGCTGGTAAGCTCGCACATACCGTCTCCCGTCGTCAACGGAAATCGTCTAAGTGCATCTGATATCCAGACAGCTATTTTGTGTTTAGTAGTATGTGCATGTTGTGTTATCATAGAACGACTTACGGCTCGCTCAACTCGCTTCCCGTTGTGGGACAAATCACAGTATGGTTTGGGCCCTTTGCCTAACTATTGTTTTGGGTGAGAATACAACCGCTTACAATAAAAATATGGTAGCCATGATTATTCAGGTTGAATGCTGAAACCTGCCAAAGCTCAGACATTTTTGTAAATGAGCAGCATTGTTTGGAGACATTTCACATTGTGTTCTCTTTTGGATTATGTGTTCAAGATAAATGCTAATGTGCTTATAATTGAAATGCAAAGATAGCAGGCTATATATATTACTAGCACTTTAGGTGGAAAATAATATAATTTTGTGTTGACTCGAAAGCATGTAGTTTTGTTTTTTCCCCACGAGCTAACCAAAGGCTCAGTTGCTTATCTGTTCAATAGTTGTGTGTCAATGCAGAACTTTGTGTAATAGTAATTAAGTATCAATACTATTATACGATTGTAATATATTGTAATTATTGTAAATAATTAGTACAATTATTATTGTAAATACTGCAATTGTTGAAATAGCATTTCCATCAGCCCTGCAACATTACCTCAAATATGCAAGAGTGCACTAATCATACCACTCTCCAAATCAACAGACACATATGAATCCAAAAACTACAGACCAATACCACTCATACCCATAATAGCTAAAGTGTTAGAAAAACTATTAGCACTCTACAGCACGTCAAAAATATCGGAACAATACCAAAAAATGCCTATAAAGCCAACAGAGGCACAGGTGATGCACCACTGATCAACCCGGACATTTTCAGTGAGCACCTTGTCAAAGCTGCTAAAAACTATCAATCAACTCTAGTAAATCCAAAGAACTTATTTTTACTAATCAACGGTGCCACCGTGACCCATCACTGCTCACTATCCATCATACTGAAACAGAGAAGATCTCAGAATACAAATATCTTGGGACAGTGTTGTCACACAAATTGGATCTTTCAGTCATCACTGACAACACTATCTCAAAAGGAAACAAGAGACTGTACATCCTAAGAAAACTAGCCTTCATGAAAGTGTCTTCACTCATGTGTAGACCATCCAACTAGCATATGAGTATTTCATTGAAATCATTATCGTATATCATCTAAGCATCATATACGGTCATATAACAACTGAAATGAGCAGACAACTGAATAACTTAACAAAGAACCCTCGTAAATTCAGTGGTGGCCAACTAGCATGGCCTGACATATTGGTGACCTGTTCAAAAGCGGTTCAGAAGAATGTGCCTCCGATTAATATGTAACGCTGCGGATCCAACGATCACTCTAGAATGGCTCCCATCCTGCTGTGGGCTAAATTTAGCATTTTCACGCCAGCAGAACTGGTTGAAATTACCCTCTCTTGAACAAAAACTCTTTAGGATAACTAGCGATTTGGCGATAGCAAACTGCTTGGGAAAATAAAGAATTGTCTGCTCTTAAAAAATACAATTATACAATGAAGAATTGTCTTCTCATTCTATTCATCAATTCATCTTCAATTGATCTCATCTTGTGTCACTCCTTTGTTGAAGCTAATTCATTGGAGATAACTGTCTAGAGATAAATTCCTGAGAACGAAATGATCAACACATTAACTCATGAAAAGAAACATTTGCATGAAAGAAATGATATAGTTCTCTCCTGCAAATGAGAGAACTATTTGACTGAATATTCATAGACTGAATATTCAGTCTATGAACATATTCAGTCTATGAACATGTTCATAGACTGAATATTCATAGGGTGTCAGTGTAAAGAACATACATATGGAACCTCAGAGCAGACAAACTAGCTAAACAGCTACTTATAGGTGCGCTAGTTGAAGAGCATACACAGAGAACCTAGGAGTAGCTGTCAACTCTTAGCTTTATTAGAAGAGGCACCTAGGAGTAACTGTTATTACACTTCTACTCCTACACATATGTGTTCTATGTATAGAAACTAATTGTCTATACTCTGGCTACCATTCTATGATGTGGAAAATCTACATTCTTTACTCAGATACTCGGATTTATCAATAGGCAATATAAATGAAAATAGTTGCTGCTTATTTTTGTTATTCTGAGTTTTCAATCTCCTTCATGAAGCGAAAGTTCTAAGAACCACTAATTTGGTGTGGTTCTTAGATCATTAGATTGTGAGCGATATGGTTTATAGCGTGCGTATTTTACCATCCAAACAAGGTTAAGCCACGGCGTTTGTAGAATTTTGCAGAAACGGATTTACCATTTAAGTAGATTTTCATAAAATCTATCCGCATTACATGACCACTCTTGGTATTTAAGTTGCAATAAACCCTTTGTGCACCTGTGGGATTAACATTAACATTCAAATATCTTCACCTCAGCAGATATCTTTGGATTGAAAACGTCTCTATTTGTACTATTATTTTATATAAAATGAAAGTTACTTTCGTTCTGCAACTTCCGTGTTGCGCACACGGGTCTGTCGCACCATTGGCCTTCAGTGTTAGAGTGCGTTCCATGCTAATCAACTTTCGACTCTTACACTTGGGTTTGATCTCTATCAGTTTTTGCCCGTTTTTCCAGGTACACACCGTTTTTAGCGTTGTACCTCTTGGCGTTGTGGACACTCCACATACCGCCCTTTGTTGCAAATATACAAACTATTTCACTGATATCTTCTACTATTTTCAATTAATTATTACATAAATCTATTGACGTTATTTGTGCATATTCACTGATACTAGCCTGAAACTAGAATGTTCACTGAAACTAGGAACTACAATTCTGTTTCTTCTATCGTTATACGA
>JAOQGN010055941.1:0-12632 GCA_027564295.1 Himantozoum antarcticum
TAAACGGCAGCTGTTCAATCACTGGTCTCAGTAGCTTAAAATCCGTTATTGCCCTTGTGTGACATAAAGAACTGTTTGAGACCTGAGTGTCCGCGTTGATAGCACCCTTGCCAATCTAGTCTTGCAGCAATGATGCAAACTAACTGCAAAGTCGTGTGTTTCAGTCTCACTTATGACCTGGAGTTTTGTTTGCCCTGTGGAAGGTTTTTCCGCCTTTTGCCAATAAAACTAATAATAACCAACTAGCTTCTGGAGCAATTCGATCACCACTTACAATAAAATGTCTGGCAAGCACGGTATTTTTCTTGTTATTATTAATATTATTGTTATTATTATTATTGTTGTTGTTGTTGTTACCGTTACCGTTACCGTTACCGTTACCGTTACCGTTACCGTTACCGTTACCGTTACCGTTACCATTATAGTTATTGTTGTCGTTATCATCATTATTATTCTTATTATTAGTATTATTATTATTATTATATATCAAACATGTTTTAAATCAAGCCTATAGCCACAGAGACATCAGAACTACATTGTTCCTGTGTGTTTGCCAACAGGTGTCGTCTTTGCTGTACATGTAGAATGGCAAAGGGGGAGTACCTAGTCCCAATGACCAATTTTAATTTCTTTTACAGATATGCCTTAGTTCTCCATGGCAGATTACAAGAATCAAAATTTCAAGCAACCAATACAGAATATTGTAACAGTTGTCCGCTACTCCCGACGGTCACTGGACAGTGCTTGAGTGAGGGGAGACACAAGGCAACTCGTATAAATATAATGCTGCCGGCTACTCTGGCCAGATTGTGGCCTAGAGTACCGGAATGTAACCGTTATGTAACCCTCGGCTAGAATGGTGTGCTACTGCATAACAGTCATCAGGGACAATACAATTGATATGATGTACAAGCAAGGGCTAATTAACAATTCTGCATGATAGGATTAAATACTCTATATCAGATGAATAGCTAAACTCAACTGTCTCTCTTGGGAGCTCACAGTAGAATGGCAATAATACATAAACGCATATCTGCTTTCATATAAAAGTGCGAGGGAGCCGACCACGTTCCCGGGGAATGACTGGCACAATGAAACAAACATCTGCCGGTAGTCAGCACAAGATACATACATTATCATCCGGTCAAGCCAACAACAAATCACAAAGTCCTGCCTGCACTGGAGAGCACTATGCTCGTGTACGCAGCGCTATGCCGTGTCGTATAGTAATTCATATACGTATAGAGTAGCAGAGTAATAATAATACATGTGGTGTAGGTTAGGGTCTTATGGCCTCTGAACGGAGACTGGGGAAAGTGGTAAAGCCATCACAATATTCAGTCAAGTCTTCATTCGTTAAATATTTTGTCAAAATTAAAAAAGAAAGTAACTTTAGAAAATATAGATATCATTATAGTAGTTGACATCAGTTCAAGGCTTCAAGCAAAGACAGATGGGCAAATGTTTGCAATTTCCTAAGTTCCTGTCAGCACAACTCTCTAATCACAGTGTCATTGCAGCCACACCTAAAGCAAAATGCTAGGGAAATCTATCAATCAAATAATGATAGCGAAGTTCCACCCTCTATATTAATCCGGACACTATATTAATCTGGTCAGACACCACACTAATCTTCAACTGCACAGGAACACTACATTATAATATTGTAAAGGAAATCAGTGCCAAGTGTTAACTTGGTGTTCAGCCTTACAATAATGGAGGTCTAGTGCAAAGGGAATTGTGAATTAATTGCAGAGCCTAGTTGGTTTGCAATTTGTGGAGATTTGATGTAGAATTATTTCCAGAATTCCCTATATCATGTGTCAAATCTGTCTTCATTATTATACATAACAAGCAATTGCCAAGAAAAAGGCCAATGATGTTGTGATCGGATAGTAATATTAAATGTCACTCAGTCAAATGCATAAGGTACATTCACCTTGTGAACTTCCTATCATCCTATCAGGTTTCCTTGCAATGTCTGATATTTTTTCGTTGGCAATAATGTGAGAAGAAATCTCACCATGTTATTTGATACTAAAGCATTCGAAGTCTCGAATTTATGTTATATGTGTTATTTGCTATTTTCATGATTTATTGGGATCTAGACTCCATTGCTACTGGATATTTGGTTTAAATTTTCAGTCAATTAAGTATAATATTATTGAAATATCATTTAATAATGTCTTTTGTTACTGTAACATATGAATTTATTTAAGAGGTCTTATGCTTTAGTATTTCTCCGTTAGGTGGATATAAAAAGGCATCGTGCCAATTGCTTCAGATATGAAACTTGTAGATGTTCAAGTATTCAGATTACTTGATTGAATTATTAAGAGAAATATTGTCAGATGATTATTAATCTCAAATATTTTTCAAGAAATGAGAATGCAATTGTAGCGGTTTAGCAAGCAAGCTTTATTTGAGAGGGAGAGAGCAATACAAAATATATACAAATTATGATTAACCAGACCCATGCCATTATAACTCCTTTGGCAAATGAACACAACAGACTTCTCTGTCTCTCCTGTGTCTTTGATTTGCATTTTTGGTCGTCTTCTACTCTGACTTTTTACCAGAGCTAAAAATACCTTTATATATCTATATATTTTTTATATATATATATATATATATATGACTAAATAAATCACTAAAAGTCAATAAATAATAATATAATAATAGTAAATAAATAAATCAGCATGATTTATTTATGATCATGCATGCTCATTGCTCCCAGTGGTGTGGGTGAAAATATTGGGTTTTCCCCTTCTTTCATACAGTGTGCACCAGACAGCAATATAATGTTTCCAAGCACTATAAGTAATGGTGGCATATCCATCACCTCCCGCATTGTCAAAATCACTTTATTAGCTGAATACTGAGTCCGTATCCCTAACAAATGCAGTAAAAACTCATCAGAGTTTAATCTAGGTCTTATACAGTATCCACCAGTACCCATTATAACATACATATAGTAGTACTGAAAACTTTGAAATAATATTGAAATAGAGCTGAAACTTGAAACACAAAATTTAGGAATTGCAATTGAAATGTCATACGAATGTCAAGTTTTTTATAGCCTTGGTAACAGCAAACTTAGAAAAACAAATTTCAAAACAACTCCGGAATTATGTTGACTAACTTGGCTAATATGTAAAGCAACCGGTACCGCAGACTAGGTGACCAAAACAGCACATCCACTTATGACTAATGTAAGTTTAGTCTGATTTCGACTACAGTCGCACACAACAGTCCACTATAGTTTCGACTATAGTCGCGTACTGCTGTGAAAGGGTTAACTCCACTCAGAAATTTATTCTACTGCCTTTTCATCGCCTTAGCTAAGCGTTTGCTACTCTTCGGCTCTTCTGCGACCAGCCAGTCAATGTTCATCGTGCTGAACTAAGGGGATTAGCTCCCTTAGTTCCATCATTTTTAGCCAATCTCATTTGTTATACAAATCCAAGCGTATTAACAGTACGCCCCTTTTGTTTTGTGAACTCTATTTAACCATTTGCTTTTGGGCAGCTGCAGTTCGTTGGGAGCTAGCATTTAATACGATGCATTTTAGCACTGAGTTTTGTGTTCTGATTAGCTAGTGAAACAACAATTAAATACATTCAATTGTGAATGAGATAACTCTATTCAACAACGTTCCGTGATAGTTTAAGGCATCTAGATACCCTTTGGCTAGTCTATTAGGCAGATTGTACAGATTACGTGCAGAACTATTGTTAAAAATAATTGTGCAGAAAGTGCAGATTAGGCCCTTAGTGGCGGTCTTTTCCACTGCCTTAAGCAGCATACCGTGTGAATTGGTTTCTACCTGTACTAATTGCAACATTACAGATCTAACAAGATGTGATCTACTCTGGTAAACTAGAGATCCGAAAACAACAACATTCTCAGCTCTACGGAGATGGGCCATTCTATTACAATACTTAAGTTATTCTATTCTTGGCATTTTACTAGAAACACCATAACATGGAGATAGTTCCATTTTTTATATTACATTTTTGCTGAAGCAAATATCACAATGCAAGAGGCTGAGTGATCTATTGATGTTTGGCAAACATTTGTTTTAAGAGGATATTATCTTAAGTTTCATCTGAAAATATTCATATTAAGCTACTACTTAAAATACTAATATCACTAATGCTTAGCTAAAGTCTGTTGAACATTGTGTTAACAATATACATGCATTGATGCAATAGGAAAAGAATAGTGCCAACAAATGAAAACAAAAGAGCAGACAGGACAATTTTGAGTTGATACATATTTAATGGTGAAGCAATAGAAAAGACAGGACATTTTGACTTGACACATATTTAATGGTGAAACTAATAGAAAAGGCTGGAAAATTTTGAGTTGGCAAATATTTAATGGTGATTGGCCTATGTTTGTAATTTACAATTTTATGAGTCTGCTCCAGTAAATATAAAATATTATTATGCACTAATTATAAATCAAAGGTTAAAGTTTAATTAGTGATTGCTATGCCAATTGTAACGCTGACGAGCTTTACTTGTCAGGATAATTAATTTGGTGCTGAATAATAGCGGCCGTTTCTCAACTAATCTCTGTAAATTCTGAATTTTTTATCTGCTGAAATTCTTATATCAGGCTAGTAATAAGAACAACTATACTGCAAAATGAATTCTCAATTTTTCACCACAACATGTATCTGTAACAAAAGTAAAACTCTCCTAAAAGCCATTTGGTACAGCAAATATAGAGCACTGGCAAAGACTGCAACTCCGGAGGCAGAAAATCAGAGATCGGAAACAAACTAAGAATCTCCAACTACAAGAAAAAATCAAGTTTGCTCTACCATCACTTCTGCTCACCAATGCTCGGTCGATAATGAACAAATTTGAGAATATTGAAGCTATTTCAAAAAACAAAACTTATCAGGAATTGCTATATATATGTGATTACTGAACCATGGCTCACAGGAAATATCCTGGATAGTCAGGTTGCTCTTGATGGATGTGCGGTTATAAGATTGGATCGCTCACATAATCTCAATCGTAAGACAATCGGAGGCAGATTACTGTTGTTAATAACCAGAGCTTCCATCAAAATCCAACTAATCTACTGTCCTGTATTTGACACTTCATCATCCTTGATGGTCAATACAGCGATAAACAAAATCCATCATCACATTGAGGATACTGAAAGACTACACCCAGGGTCCACAACATCTGTATTGGGAGATTTCAACAGTGCATCTGTAAACTTACCAAGATTCAAACAGCAGGTTATATGTTCTACCAGATCCAAAACAATACTAGACAGATGCTGCACTACAACCCATTCAAACACTGTAGTGCACCGGGATTAAAGTAAATACTTTTCGCAGGTGACACAAAAATTTTGACAACTAATAATAAGCTTCTACGATCAAAATTATCTATTGTCAATGGGTGGCGTATAACAAATACATGTAGATTAGTGATAAACTATGACTAAACATTTCAAGTTTTATTCAAAGCACCAACTAAACTAGTTAATTACTAATGAGTTTCATTTAATCATTGGAAATGCAGTTCTGAGGCTTAAAGCGGAAACCAATTTTTTAGGAATAATGTTTAACTCCAATATAACTTTCAAAACTCATATTAAAATTTAACAAGAAAATGAATGCAATGTTTAATGATGATGAGAGGTATCAGGCCTTAACTTGACAATAAAACAATGATCGATATTTTTATCATAGATTTTTCTATCTCCACATTATTTATGGCATTGAGTTCTGGGATCAAGCTATTCAAACAGAATTGAAACCTATTGTCACTGCTCAAAATTCAGGTTTACGAGTCATAATGCAAATAAAACCTTCAGAACCATAAAACCTCTTATTTCAAAATTCCAAAATTATGCCTATCAAAATGTTCTTTCAATACACATTTCTAAAACTTCTTCAAAAAGATACTCAATAGATGAAATATTAAGTGCTAGGACAAACCATGATCATAACACCAGATCAAGAATACTCAAAATAATTCAAGCCAACAACAAGAGAAGAGAGAGGTTCTTGCTGTGCAAAGGTATTGCTCTGTTCGACAAGTACCTATTGGGAGTGGAGGCGGGCCCGGGGTTTGGTCTCCTGAGGAGGTGTCCGACTATCTGTGGGCTTGCTTTTGATGGTGGGCATGGTGCTTGCGCGTTGGTGGGCATGGTGCGGTGCTTGCAGGTTCTTGCATTTCGCTTGCGGTTTGATGGCATGACGAGGGTGCGGCTTTTGAGCCATTACAGAGGGGCAGCCGCCACTCTAGTCTGTGACTATCTGGCGTCCCATGCTTTTATTTCAATTCATGCATTTATGATTTTTTATCTTATGCTTTTTGATCTATTCATATATTTTGCAATAAACTGTCAAAAAAAACAAAAAACAGTTACAAATGTGTCCAGTTAACCTCCTTGGGCTCATCTGAACACAATTGTGTCTTCCTGATACCAAGTAACAAGCCAACTATTGCAACCATAAACACTAATCACTAAGCAGGTATGGTCTAATAGCAAGATTGACATACTCATCAACTGCTTAGAAACTACAGACTGGGTAATCTTGCAAAGAAATGCAGATGTTAATGGCCGAATAACAGCTTTTACTGACTACCTCACACTTTTATCAACAACAGTAATTGTATACCATCAATCGATGACAAAGCTCACAGTGACAGGTCATGGATCACTGAAAGGATCAGGAAGCTTGTTAAACTTAGATGCAAGGCACTAATATCTAAACACCCATCCATGTTAAGGTCAATCCAGACCTTCAGACAATCTGGGCGATCAGAGTTCCGATCCTATGCAAACTCGCCTCGTTTCGTGATCACTATAACGTGCACAATCCATAAGCACAGGTCCAATTGTAAAAGCAAGCAATGATAAAAAGAATATTCATATCCGTATCCGAAAAGAATATTCCGAATATTCATATCCGTATCAGAATGCGATCTGTAAGTGTAAATAGACATTGTGTAAAGATTAGTGTAAATGACATCAGACATCTGAATTAACACAATGCTGTGGTACTTCTGATTACCGTCTTTAAAGCCGTATGCATTAACATAACTTTGGATCTTTTATTTTGTTGTCACATATTTAAATCACTTACTTTTTGTAGGATTTTAAATATTATGATTGCCTTTTCTCACCCTTTATATGAGACTGTATCTGCATCAGATCCACACCAGCATTCCATGTCGATGATATTTCCATCAAACATTTGTTGTTGGCATCGTTCACACAGGTCAAAATGACATTTGCAGGAGTATTCTCCATACCTCCTGCATGGAGGTATGGAGGTATGGACTTGTCAGCACATGGCTTACACAGATCTAGATCAACTTGAACATCACAAAAGCACTTTATTGATCCAGGGTAATCTCCACTGCAAGAGAGACAGGACGGGAGATCGCCAGACATTCCTTTCTGCGTAAATATAAGAACACGCAAATGTATGTCTATAAAGAGAGAGCCATCAGACATATAACCTTAGTGTAGAATAAGGCTGAAGGGTCTAGCTGTGGTAAGACCACAGAAACTAATGCACCGGATGTGATTATGCCGCTAGAGACAATAGGTGTTCATCTCATGTGATAGGCCACAAGAAATGTAGTCCAATGAAAAGAGGGACAGGAAAATGTAAAAGCAGATTTTGAGAGAAGTTAAACACTCTGTGAAAAAGTGCAAAAGCCATCGTTTTATTAGAGATCGTTCTAGGAGACATCGTTTAAAGTTTAAAAAGATCCAAAACAAGAAAATGGACATCATACCGATAGAGGAGTTCGTTCCAAGACATATCGTGTACAATACCATCTAGAAAATAATGGAGATTGTATCAGGATACATCGTATCTAATCAAGGTCGTTACGCTTAAAATATAAGTGAAAATCGTATGGTCGTTTCGGGACACATCGCAATAATAGACAAAAACATGAACATATCGTTCAAATAAATAGAAAGAAACGGTCATCTTTTAAGTTGAGGTCGGTTGAGGACACATCGCTCCCAAAAAAGTTTCGCTTGAAATATAAACCCAACATAAAAATAGATATGGACATCGTTGCAACAGATCATACCAGGGCACATCGCTTCTAATGAAGATCGTTCCAAAACGAGTAAATGCAAACTGGACGATCATTCTGGGGCACATCGCCGCAATACAACAAATAAAGAACACTCTGTTCAAGTAAATGGAAAGGAATGGACATCGTTTCAGCAGAGTTTGGTTCTGGACACATTGTTCCCCGCAAAAAAGTGTATTTGAAATATAAACCCAAAATAAGAAAAGAAAAGGATGTCGTTTCAACGGAGATCGTTCCAGGACACATCGTCGTGTCTAATGAAGATCGTTCCCAAAAAGAAATACATGCAAACCATATGGCTCGTTCCGGGAAACATCGTGGCAATGCAACAAAATCAAGAACACATCATTCAAATGAATAGAAATAAATGTACATCATTTCAAGACACATCATTTCACAAAAGGAATCAGAACATAATTGGGCATCATTCCATCAGAGACCACCTACAGACACATAATTCCAACAAAATAGGCATCATTCAAAGATCGTTCCTCGGACTCATGATATCGACAGGAGATGCACGCCATTCCGAGTATGGAGCCACACACATTATTTGAATAAGAAACAAAAAAGGGTATAGAAATATGTTTTAAACGAAACAGGAGAGAAAATAAGTCTGAATAATGCCCATCCTGTTTAAGCGAAACCTCAGAAACAACTGAATCAGATCGGTAAAAAATTGCATAAAAAAGAAAGTTACATTTTTCACTCATATGATAGGTCGATGGCTGACAGCGACAACAATGAAATGAAAGGGGTAATGCCGTATAAAGGCCCTCAGCACACAAATTCATCCAGTCGTACTCCTGATAGTGGTGCTAAAATACAGAAAATGGCACAGCGACAACTGGAGAAGAGATAAAGGGGTTTGATATTGCATATTAGCAAGCTATGGAATCAGCACCACCTCCTAGTGAGGTGGTGAAAAGCAAGAAGCATTTGCTAGAAAGAGAAACAATGGGAAATCAGTCTGACGATGATGGTGTTTGTGATGCAGATTATACCTAGCAGCCAAAAAGCAGTCAAAATGAGTCTGAAGGAGCTAAGGAGGATCGCTCACAAAATGATTTAGGCGTGTTTACTATTTTGTAAAGCATGAAACGATTTGCGACCTTCATAGAAATCCCAAATAGCATAGCCAAATTTGTTTTGTTACACCCTTGCCCTTGGCATCTCAAACAATCTGACCCATGCTCATGTTTCATGTTTAACGATCTATCTGCCTCACAGCGATCGTTTTTCCCTTTGTTGAGTGTTGCACTGGTCCCCGAGAATAGACTTAATGACACGGAATCTTTCACTGTAACCCTGAAATGATCACTCAATTTTTCAATGATGTTTCTTTGGGGGGCGATGGGGTCACATAGCAATGACCAATATACTGACTCTCAGACAAAACAAAGCAAAATGTGCACAAATGATCAGCAGACCCGTCAACGCCATTGTGCCATGACCGCTATTGCGTATGAATGGAGTGTGTTCGCCTCTTTTGGATGACATTTTACGTTGCTGCAGACAAATGTGGAAGGCCAAAGTGTTGACACTGGACAACTACAGATAGCTCATCGTCTTGGAACCTTACACTGTTCTGGAAGTGTATGGTGGTGAGATAATTAATCGACATTTGGCAAAGTGGCCCTGCTAAGTTGTGTGTCGGTGAAAAAGACAAGAGGTGCAAAAAGAGAGTCCTACAATCTGATGGCTCCCGAATGGTTTGTACCACTGGGTGATGAATCAGACTACTTTTCTTGTGTTATGCTGCACTTGGGAAAGATGACAGCAACCTCCTCTACAAGTAGCATTAAGACCACTACTCCACACCAATTCCACCAGCTGAGAAGGAAGGTGGCCACAGACACTGCGAAGCTAAATCAGCCAACCGTGAAATGTCTAGCCCAAAAGTATAGGCAAAAGACTGACCAGGAGATCACAGATAGTTTTCAGATAAAAACAATGAGAGATTTTGAAGTGGGAACAGTTTGTATATAGTGGATTGAGAACCATCCCTCTCCAAACAGAGGGAAAGGAGGTAACAAGAACACCTCGCCATCTGTTTATTGCATAATGGAGTACGAGACGCAGACGGGCGATCGCTTAGAGAGAGATCAGGTGTTCATGCCAGAGAGGACGTTTATGGAGGCAAAGTAAATGTTCTAGGAATGATAATATACAAGGGAGAAAAGGTTAGTAAAAATAAGGGTCAGAATTATTATGACCTTATGATTACCGACCGTCTCCAAACATACCTTTTAACCGCAGATGATGGTGGAGAAGAGGGTGACACAAATTGTATGATGGTGGAATGACACCAATAGCGTCCAATACAATAAAGCATTTATTTGGTGCATAAAAAATAATGTTTCATCACAGGTATGGCATCATTTTTGGAGTTTTGAGTTTTCTTGTCTGCTTATTAGTCTGAGGTCCTCATGTGTTTCCTGACAATTGTACGATCTGTAGTCAGAGTGTTGTCTTAACACCACCCCAAAGCACTGTTATTGTTTTGTACAAGTTTCCTTGTCTGGCACATTAAATGTATTTTCATCTTTTAAAGTATTTTAGTCTGAAAAGATTATGTATTTTTATCTGATAGAACGGTTGCGGTTTGTGTATTTCCTATATTGTTTAAATTGAGATATGTTACAAGTATCCTAGTCTAGTCTGAAACGATTATGTGCTCTTTTTTCTGATAGAAACGGTTTGAAAGTTATCTACATCGCTTTAATTGAATATGTGCTCCTTTTTTTGTCTGATAGGAACGATATGAAAGTTTTCTTTATCGTTTTGATTGAAATATATAACAGGTATCCTAGCCTGGTTTGATATTTTTAGTATGAAATAATAATGTCTTTTTTTGTCTGTCATAGAAAATATAAGATGGTGTTGGTCTCATAAGCTGTACCTCCAGTTTTTATTTTCTCTGATAGAACGTGAAATCTCTTTGTGAATTTTCTATATCGTTTCGATAGAAAAATATAACAAGTATCCCAGTACGGTTCGATATATTTTTGTCAGAAATTATAATGTAATTTTTTGTCTGTATTGAAAAATAAAATATGCTGTTAGTGTCATAAACTGTACCCCCTGTTACTGTTATTACAAGTCTGTGTAAATGTCCCATCGTCATAAAAGCATATCGTTTTAGCCAACAGCGAACCATAGTAATTGAAAGAAATGGAAGTGTACTCATCAATGTTTCTAAAAAAGTCCACATGTACATCGCAATACAACTCGTCGATCGTTGCAATCGAAGCACTTGTGGAAGCGATCTTGCCCTCAATATTACACGACCCGCATGTCCCCGCAAGACGAGAAGCCTGCACGCATTAAAAATGACACCCATCTCGATAGGAGGACTCTGTTATAATGTAAGCCTCACAACCGCATCAACAGAACGGGACGTGAGAATGGGTCGCAAGAACCTTGTGACGATTGTCTGTATAAGCATTGATATTATACCAAAGGTCACATTTGACCTCTGACCTTTAAACAGCAACCTTTGTGAACTATTATTTTAGGGGAGTGGCCATCACCTTTGGCCATTAAGGTGCCCATGTGTGTCCACCCGGACACCTTATTAGAAATGAGAGGGGAAAGATGGTCTGAATTGTCAGTGATCGGCGGACGGCAACCGCTGAAATGGTGCGTGTGTTATTTGGTGCTTTTTGTACTGCATGATATATAGAAAGAAGGAGAGAGAGACTAACATAAATGGACAAGGTAAGTAGTAAACCAGTTAAAACCACTGCTTTTTGTGACACAAATGACCCAGTATGAAGAACATATTCTGGCAGTGAGGGTTTACCAGAGAGGAACAACTGCGGACCCCTCGTTGTTCCTCTCCGCAGAACTCCATTTAGGGACAACACGTGATGCAAAGGTGTGGCACCACTGCCATCTCGTAGCCCCCACTCCAAGCCCCAACCCTCAGGGCCACCGTGTCCGAATGACACATTGGGGTTTACCCGTGCAAACTGTTGTCTGTACTGTTTCGCTGTACTTTTGTGTGGGCGTAAGTGTGAACGCTTTTCATTGAGTCTTTATTGTTGTGAATTCTCACAGTTTGGAATTGGCCCGAGTTGTTACAGTTTAAAGTTTGCCCTTGAGAAATCCAAACGTTTTGAGTCATTGAAAACCCGTGTTGCACTTGCCGAACTTTGTTTGTTCACAATTTTTATTGTTGTGTTTGCTTCTTTTCCCTTTGTTTCTTTCTTTCGTTTCTATGTAAATATATATATATATATATATATATCCACAGCTCCAAACCAGAGCTCTCTGGTTTGGTGCACCACACTTTTTAAGAATGCTTTGTTGCATCTACCTATGTTTCATTGCGAAGGTGTAATCTATGCCACTCTGAGCTGCACTGAAGAGCCCTAATACGGTGAGACAGCCGCTGTGCGCAGATACAAGTATATATATTGAAGTGTAGAAGGTGCACTCCCGATTCCAGTTGCTGCTTGCACTTGATGTTATTGTGACAAGACAGTACACAGAGAATAAGAGGAATATTGGCGGGGCCAACACAGGTATTGA
>JAOQGN010056162.1:0-12629 GCA_027564295.1 Himantozoum antarcticum
ATCAAGTTCAGTGCTGGCAACCACAATGCTACGGTCAGCATTGAGATAATGTGCATGCCTAATCATTAATGACTCAATAATTTATGAAGTATCCAAATATTTTTGTGCGTACGCTGCATTGACCAGTATCTGCGTTGACCAGCTTCTGCGTTGACCAGCATCTGCGTTGACCAGCATCTGCGTTGACCAGCATCTGCGTTGACCAGCATCTGCGTTGACCAGTATTCCATACACAGTTTGCAGCATGAGAGCTGGTCTCAACAAGCTACAGTGCTATATATATTGTATATAAATAAGCATGATCAAAAACAATTATGTGTTGGTAAGTCTGCTCAAAAACAAGACTCCTGGACGTAATAAACTAAATACTCAGTTGAGGTCAGTGCTCAGCGGAGTTGATGATAGTGTTGATGATAGATGACAATATTATAACATTCTTCAGTTGTCGTCAAACATTGTTGCAAATTTTTCCTCATAATTTTGATTTTGGCAATATTTTTAAGCATTGATGATAATAAAGAATAATATAACTAAAGATACCCCAAAAATAATGTCATTTGATATTCCAACACACTATATTAGTATTGGTTAACTAAATCTATGAAACAATGTCACTGACTAAGAGTAGAGAGCACATAGGCATATTATATAGCAATGGCGAGATACCCTCACTGATACGAATAAGTAAAGAAAGGCATTAAGTTGGTATGATGTTCAGATTGAAGACCACCATAATCCATCTGTATTTATTTCACTGTGCACCACTCGTTCTCTTTACGAATCTAAAATAGAAAATGCACAGTTAAAAGTTATGCTCTAGTAGTACATATTATCATGTCTGACAGTTTTTTTATCGCCTGCACATCTAGTGGGAATTCCTGTAGCATCATCTATGTTGTTTTAAGGGGTAAACATACTGGGGCGAGCGTCGCGGGCGGCAGCGGCACAGCGGTGGCGTTCGCTGTGGCTGGCCATGTATACTAGAGCACACAATCGCCAATGTTCGCTACAGTATGTTTACACCTTTAGTGTTGATTAGCAATATTACGATCTGCTTGTAGTTAACTGGGCAGCTTTAGTAGTTGGCATTGTCATCATTCAATGGGTTTCCATGAGCTGACTAGCAAGTGAGTTGGTACGTAGTCGCACCATGGGAAAAAACACCCACTCTGCTACTCATCTAAAAATGTGGGCGCATAGGCTATATGACTAGGCAGTGCCGTCGCCTAACGGAATGATGCACTATTGACCAATGCGCCTAGCTAAGCTGCTGCAATTTCTAGGCTAAAAGGAAAACGGGAAATTAATGAAATCTAAAGCAAATTAAATTATAAATTAACTAGGTTTTATTAAATCATCTTCGGTTGTAAAATTATTAAAGTCTTTTATTTACCTTCAGCAGTCAAAATATTAGCAATTAAAGGAACAGGTTCGCACTTATGATTTGCATGCATACTAAATTGTCTATAGCGCCAATAAGTGAGGGAGATAATTCTGTGAATAGCATTAGAATATCGGTCTACAAAGTTCCTAGAAAATAACCTATGGGACGACAAGAGGTCTTGTGCACACTTGTGATTTTCAATTCACTTAAAATGAAGTGACTTGCTTATCAACTCGTGGACACCCAGTGATAGTAACAGGATGGAGCTAAATCTGACTTTCCAGCTACAAATATGCCAATATCGGCAAAGGCACCAACATCTTTGCTTATATTTATTCGAACGAGTTCAAGTTATCTCCACAATCAAGTCTGATAATGATATTAAAGTCTTTGACTACATGTCCTAATGGTTGACACACAATATCTAAAATCAACAACTCTGTATATTTTAAACAATCAATCACGTTTGGGTTAGATTTAAAATTCTACTGAGTTGTTGATTTTAGATATTGTGTGTTAACCATTTGCCTAGACACGTCTTGACACTTCCACCATTGCATTGGAAACTAAATTGTCTACAAGATAAAACATATTTAGTTGGGTGATCGCTTTAGTCAGTGTCAGCATCAGTACTAGTATGAACAGTACTAGTAAAACAGTGAGTGCGAGTTGGTGAGTGAGACTGAGAATAGGTTTTTAGAATATGCCACTACACCTACTCAGTGATAAAAGTTGCTATTAGTTAATCCTACAAGCTATTGAGGTGCCTGAATAACTCATTGAAAGTTCATGGAATGCCTTGCAATAGCTTTGTTGTTCATTTAGTAGAAGGCATAAATCTGTGATATTACGGAAAACCTTTCCGGTTTGTAACTGGCAGAAGAAAATGAATTTGACTCATAATTTGATTGGTGGCTAGGACAATTTTTATAGTCATTACTATTCTGTTTTTGTTTTGTTTTACTGCTGTGCATACGATTTCTATTTCACGGATTAGCTTGTATGAGCGGCAGAAGCTGGGTATGAAATGAAGTGCTGACCTTCACAACAAGATGTACCGACTGGGATTCGAACCCAGGACCGTATGCACCATAAACACTGATCCAGCCACCCTGTCACCCGAAATGGCCATGATGATGAGATGAAGAGCATAATTACTGCATCTCAACTGAACATCTTTTCTATCGGATCAAAAAAATTCATAGTGGTTTCTCATTAGAATTCAAGATACGATGGCTATAATGACGATCTCATTAACTGCAAATCTATCAGCTTCCAGGTATGTCACTACATTAGTGACCACACATGTAGAGAATGACAGAAACATTTTACAGAAACATGTACAGAAATTTTTTAAATTGTCCAGTTAAAATAAACTTGAATAAAATATAGAGAGAAAATTGAACTCTTTGGCTCCTGGAAATGGCACATTAATTTAGCAACGCTAAGTTAACAGTAAGCTAGTAAGCTAAGTTAGTGAGCCATTTCCAGGAGCCAAAGAGTTATGTCCAATTTTCTCTCTATATTTTATTCAAGTTTTTTGAATTAAATATTTTATTTTTGATCACAGCACTTTCTAATTCATTTCTTTTATTAAATAATACCACTACGCCATAAACCATACCAATACCACATCATAACATAACACACCACGACATTTTACTCCGCCAACATTTTACTCCCGTCTTCAGCCCTTTATGTACAGATATGATGCAATGTAAAACTGTATGAGCTGTAGGGGGATTTAACAGATTAGATGACCATGTTTGGTGATATAAGCAGTTCTTGAACTCGGCACGACACACTGCAATAAAAATTTGCCACATTTCCATTTTTGCAGGGGACACAATCATGCCACATACCTGCTCCTCTTCCGCAGGAGTGAAATCATTTTTGATGTTGAAAGTCTTTCGGATTTCTTCTGGAGTTTTCTTTTTAATCATGTTGGCTACGGTTTTGCACGTAACATCTAATAACCCCTTGATATCCAAGTAGTTTGCAGCCTGTAAATAGAGATACATGTGATGATCAGCATAATCTTGCTCTTGCTTCCGCACTTGCACAATAAATGGTATTAAAAGAAACTTGCAACAATGGCCATCGCTAGCTATACCAGCTATAGCAAATAAATTATGTAAAGTTCCTATTTAATTTGGTTTCCTTGTTTTGGAGTTTGAATTTGGAGTTTTGGTGGTCCAGAACGCTATCAGAAGGTGTGCCGCAAACTGGAAATTAATTTTACCAACTAATGTTTCAAAATAGTCATCAGCATTAGCAATATCCATTATAATGTTGTATGGTCGAACATCACACTCGAAAGGCTGAATAATTATGTTAAATACTATTCAATAATTTGAAATACGTATATATACGTATTTAAGAATTACGTACATGTATACGCTATATACGTATGCGCTAGACGTATGCGCTAGACGTATCCGCTAGACGCATGCGCTAGACGCATACGCTAGACGCATACGTTATACATGTGGTAGATGTTATTTGAATCCGCAATTAACAATTATGCAAGACCAATGGACCAATAGTAAATCAGCAATTCATTGCTTGGCAAAAATCCATTTATTTGTACACACATCACGAGCAACATACCAGAATAAGCTCGAAAAGTGTGCCTTGGTCAACTTTCAAGAACGATCTATCCCAAGAACTAATATCATCAGTTCTTTTCTCTTTGTACTCATCATCTGGCGGTGGTGGCGGGTCGTCCTACGACAGATGCAATATAACAACTATAATTATGTATAGACAATTTACGATTACACACATCCGATGTATTAGTTATGTTAGGAAGTTGTGTCCCAGCTTTAGTTAGTAGCTGGTGCGCATCAGGTTGTAGGCTATGTGAGATGGAGTGTCATACGACACTCACAATTTGTGAACCCAGCTGTTGTAAACATTGGCACCATAGCCGGAGAAGTCTGACACTTAAAATATTATGTTATTCAGAGCATTATAGTTTATTATTAAGTTATTCATAGCGTTCATAAATGGTTGTTACTCGTACTATAACCATTTATGAACCCTTTGTGAACGGCTTTATCAAAGATTTACAAAGCCTTGCAAACTGAAATGTTCTTGAAAGCTTTACTGTTACTTACTATGGAAAGCTCTGCAACTTGCAATGTGTAACTGAAAGAGACAGTTCAGACCTATAATTAGCAATGGGCCAACCATTGTAATTTATGCACAGGTTTATGATTATTCAGGGGAACAAGGGACTGTATGGCATCCTAAGATCCCAGCTCTAAAATATCCCGTATCTAACTGGCCTTTGAAACTAGGATGATGTGATATCTAAAACATCTGAACTGTCGATACGTCTTAATAGTGAGAATTATACGAATGGAGGTAAAAATATGCAATCAATTACAATAGTATGCATTTAGGAATTTAGATCACTAAAACATTTGATTGGAATATTACTTGGCGTTCAGTAGCCTGAGATTCTGAGATTGGTGGTTTGTGGTTTGGAGTTATGGTTTGGGATTGTGATTTGGGGTTGAGGTTTTGGAGTTTGTGTCACAGGTTACTGCACGCCATATCACATGTCTACCGAATGTTCTTTACCAGAATGCATTCTTACCTTGTGATATGTGCACCATTGTATCAATTTTTTTAATATGGCCGCTTTAACATTGGGCAATGGAATTGGCTCCTCCTCGTCTTCGTCAACGCCAAGGTCTTCCAGCATCGTTTTGATGGTCACCGACAGCTTAGCAATCTCAACGTCTATCTCAAACTCTTCACCATCCAAGCTTTGTAATTTAATGGTAAGCATATTCTATTAAAATAATGCTACATTAAAATTTTATGTTAACAACAGTAAAAATAATGTTAGTAATAATAAGAACATAATAATCAATGAATAATCAGTGAGAGTAGTTAGTTACATCACTAGTAGTAGTTACATCATTAAAACTTTCAGTCAATTAGCAGTACCACCAGTGATAACAAATAGTGTATGCCCATTCATCCATCTCAACCACTCAATCCCCACAACTAATGAACAAGCAATGAACTCATAAACACAGCAGTCGACTGTCGTTGAAATCAACAAATTATTTGGCCAGCAGGACCCACTGACAATTAAAACACCAGTAAGATAACATGGATTAAAATGCCCATGGAATCGGTGGCACTATCTACTGTCAGCTTGAAAACACATATTGGACAAACATTGGGCCACACTCAGTTAATTGTTAGGTTCGTGTCCAAATTTTTCACCTACACATGGGAGTGGGTGAAGCGTTTTATTTTACCATTTTTCATTTTATGGAGTTGAAAAGTGAAGTGAGGGTAGAAAAATTTTACTTTTTAAAATTATGTTCTGCCACATGTGAGCGTGAAGTTATTTTTATTTTGCCCAAAAAATTTAGAATTTGGGGAGTGCTAGTATTTTTTTAATCTTGATCATGCAAAAATTCATGTTTTTATTCAAAGATACTATATAATTGTGAACAATACATGAGGATGCTAGTAAAAAGTCATTTTTTGGCTAGATTTACAAAGTTTGAGTTGGTAGCCTATGCATGTCGGCAATAAAATTGTATACTGGCTCAGTCACAGAGGACGGTGATCTATTACACCAAGAGTGAGTGAGCTTTTGATTTTTCATTTACTAGTGTTGTAACAGGAGTAAGTGATGATTTAGATTTTATTTACCTTCAAAATAGCATGAGTGAGTGGACATAGACCTAACAATTTACTGAGTGTGGCCTTGGTTTAACAATTCTGTTGACATTTGATGCATCTAGTTCAATGTAAATTAATTTGTATTAATTTACATTAGTTGTAGTTTACAATAGTAAATTGTATTAATTTACATTAATTTGCTAGTATTGCAGTGGAAGTGATATTATAGCAAAGGATATAATTCAGTTAGACAAGTATGGAAACCCTAACAGTCAACAAACCTTGCTTGCTCACAGAGTACTAACGCTCTAAGGCCAAAGATTGGAACACGTTGGAACGATCAAAGGCTCTAAGTTGGAACACGATCTAAGGCCAAAGATAGTAAAATAATAATAATAATCATGCGTATTCAAGCCATTAGCCCCTAAACCGCCCGTGGTCGCCAGGGAGTTGTCCCTTTTTGCTAAAGTTGAAATCCGATTTTGAAAATTCAAATTTTGACACAAAGCCCCTCTACAGGAATGGTCAATATATAATTTTAAAGATAATTTCATGAGCTTTCAATTGAAACCAATATGGATGATTTAAACCCATCTCAAATTATGGTATAAGTCAAACTGTAATAGGAATAAAACAGGGGCAAATATTCCCAAAAGTTCCAGAAGCTAATGGGTGAAAAAATCTGACATTTCAACATCGGTACATGAAATGCTTGTACATAAATAAATTAGGGACGGAATTGAACAGACGAAGCTGAGATGTTATCTTTTAATAATGATTTATTTAAGAATGGTTAAAGGCTAGGAAAAGTATATATAATATCGGTGGCTATAGTATATTTTGAGGAAATTTGAAGAAAACTGTATGGCGATTTAATGTACAAGTAGTGAGCACAATTTTGAGATAATAAATACAAGCCCATAAAGTGACAAAAGATACAATAGCCTTTTAAGGGATGAGCACATTTTCGGATAAGGAAGTGTTATTGACCTTACCGCATTGTATTGCCAAGCAATAAAACGAGGGATTAGCCTTAGACCCATTATTATATTAACCAAATATACTGAAACATGCATGTGCCCAAACACATGCGAATTTTGAACTAGAGAAATTTTTGCAGAATTTTCCATTGGCGAAATTAGCCAAAATTAATTCCAGCCAATAATTTATTCCTGTAGGCTACATAGGATTCTATAAGGTTCAGAATGGAATTCCAACACTAGGTTTCCGCTAAGTAGGGAATACTAAATATGGAAATGACATCATGATTGGCCATGATTCTTAACCAATAACAACACTAATATGACATACGGAAGAATGTAGAATGCTCAGAAATTCTAAATATACAAAAGTGACATCATTACTTTAGTTAAAATTGACCATTAGCAATGAGCTCTCTAACCATCAGCATAGTATATAAAGCCCGGCGAGAGCAGTTGTCCAACAGAACACCCCATCAACCAGAATTACCCCGTTCTCACACAGGAGGAACCAGAGTGTCTAAACTCTAAACCGGACATTTCAATTACAGACAAACAGCAGACAGGCAGCTGCAAAATACATACAGATATATTATATATTGAGATACGCACATATCCAATTATACACTCAATACTTATTATATTTCATGACCTTTTCATTATTTAATGCTATTGGATGTCTCACTGTATTTGTTATCATTTAAATTACTTGGAACATTAAGTGACTTATTATACGACGTATTATGCAATATATTAATATCATTTTTCTAAATCTAAAATCATAAACAGAGGGGAACACGTTTGTCTACCCTTGAAGTTACTATTATTTGCTGTTGTTTCAGAATTGAGATACCGGTATACAGATTCTGTCTATACCGGTATCGTATCGGTATAGAGAACCAATAATATGGCTCTATGTGCAATGAGCAGAGTGCTTCCATTACACATAGAACCATGTTGTTATACTTTGAATCTAACTATTACACTTATACAATAAACACAATTATTTGTTCTTAACTCTACCCCCCGACACTACCGACTACAAATAATTTTTCTTAAAGTTCTCTCTCTCCCCCCCCCGACACTATCAGAGCATCTCAAGTGCAGTTAGTGTATCCTAGTAGCCCAAGTGTAAGTTAAAGTATAGAAAGCCTGAGTTGAGTGAGTCAACACCTACGACTTGCCTGGTAATATCGTCTTTATTGTAGCATGCTCATCAGAATTCAACTGAACATACTAATGATACACTGTCAACTTTATATAAGAGCAAGTGCAGAAGAATTAAGGGATTAACTTGTATGATGACAATTATAGAGGTGTTGCTGGGTAACAATGGCTAGTAAAATGGGTAACTGGGTAACAATGGCTAGTAAAATATAATGAATGTCGCTTACACCTTTCTCTAAATATAAACAGATATAATACAAGAATATAATAGCTATTCTTCTTCTTCAGCAATAAGGTGTGAAGATAAGAATAATATTGTAGGAAATATACCTGTACAAGTCATTTACAGCTCAAATTCTAATCGTAAATTCACCTGACGGTTATTACACAATGAGAGGCAGTGACCGGAAAAAATAATTACAAATTGCAACACTGACAAAATGCAAGATGCATGAGGACAGGATCCAGTCATTATTGATTAGAATAAAAGCGGTTCTATAAATTATATAACGTGTTGACTGTGTTGTGTTTGGCTTGTCTTGTGTGATGCTAAGTTATATAATATTGTAACATTTGACCCCTACTCCCGTAGAGTAGGGCGATTGCAGTCACTGAAACCAAGGCAAGGAAACTGGTGATAGGAGACCACAAGAGGACTCTCTTTATATGCTGCCGGCTACCCCAGCTCGGATCCTCGCCATCCTCATGCCTCCAGTTAGGTACAGGATTGTACATTTTTCACTTACACTACATAGCGCTATGTAGCTTCAACAGTACATCTTCGTCCAAATGTTACTAAATTATTTCAATTCCCTAAACATTTCTCCCAACTGCCGAACAAAAAAGTTCCCGCCGTGCGGAGCAATCTTGTATATGTTAGGGGGTTGAATCACACATAATATACGTCCCTGTGTGATACCATCACAATTAAATAATGAGCAAAACCAGTGGGATTGGTGAAAAATGGTTCGTAAAAGTAGTTGAAAGGTACATGTGAGCATACGATTCTTGAGCCCTAAACGTCGCGCAAAATAAGTGGCCCACTAAAACATTGCCAGTTTTAAATTTGGCACAGTACGAAAAAAGTTTGGGCACCCCTGGTCTAGACTCTAGATGAATACGCAGCATAATGCCTATGGAGCACCTTAGAAATGATATGTAGCAGTGTTTTATAACTATACCCTAAAACACTGCTACGTAGCATTTCCCATTGCTCCCATTGGTGCAACATAGGCCTTATGCTCCATATCCATCTTGGCAACTCCTAAACATGCTCTACATAGCATTTCCCATTGCTTTAAAACACTACCTAAGTGCTACATAGGCCTTTATGCCGTATTCCTTCTTGTCAAGGACCTATGTAGCACCTTAGGTAGTGTTGGGAGCAATGGAAAATGCTACGTAGCAGTGCTTTAGGAATGTGCTAGAATATATCAGTAGTGTAGTGGAAAAAAAGAAGTACCTATACACCTAATTTCCAGCCAGTGACGATCACACTCACTGCAGACCTGTTCAGGTACATAAAGTGTTGACAGAGAGAGAGTGTTGAGAGGCAATGAGCAGCAAATCCAATCTGACAATCTGACAATCTGAAATTCTCCCCACTAGGAGTTGCGGGGAGAATTTATTTTAGGTTTTTGAATTCAAAGTCCTGCAGTCTGGAGCATGGTTCATGTAATCATAGCATGGTTCATGTAATCATTGCATGGTTTATGCAATTATATATAGTCTTGGTTCACCCATACTGACAGAAGCAGCAAAATCGGCCCAAGATTTTCGAAAGCTTATAGGGGATACCTATGGTTTTTGTCTATAAGAGTTACGGATTTATTGCTCAATATTAGTACATCAGTTGCTACAGCTAGGGCATTTTTTCAATTGTGTATAACAAAGCATTCAAGCACATCGTGACATTTTCGATTTGAGTTTTTCTGATATCAACTTTACCTCATATCTGGGGCCCAACCTCAGAAGAAAATTTTAACAATCTCTGGCCCTCGATATGAACTATACCTCATATCTGGGGCTGAAACCCATCTTTTCATGGATCTGGAAATCCTCAAATCGGATTCAACCGCTTGGGATTAACCCTACCTTATTTTCAAGTCTTCAAAATAGTTCAATCTGGGGTCACCCTTGATGTTTTGCCAGCCTGTAAATAGTAACATCAAGAATGTAAAATTCATGCTGAGACATGTTGGGTGTTTTTAAGGATCTCAGATTACCAGGAGGATCCCAGTTTGTATAAAACCTTAACAAAAACGACCTGTACATAGAACATTTTTGGTCTCAGGAAAAAATTAAAAAGCAGGATTTTTGCATTTTGGGTGAAGTCCATGCTAAATCGATCAAACTTTCTTTTCACTACTAAGAAAGAAGTGCCTATACACTTTTGAAGTGTGTAGCCTGTGATTTGAAGTGCCTGTACAGCGCATAGGTGCGTATAGGACCACTGACACCACTGGTATATATGCAGCAAAGGCCTATGTCGCACCTTAGTTAAGTGTTGGGACTTGGGAGCAAAGGTAAATGCTAGGCCCGTGCTACATACCGGATATTTAAGACTTGTCTAGATGGATAATTGGAAATGCAGCATAAGGTCTACGTAGCACCTTAGGTAGCGTGGGGAGCAATGGGAAATACTACATACGGTCACACTCAGTTAATTGTTAGGTCTGTGTCCACATTTTTCACCTACACATGGGAGTGAGTGAGGTGTTTTACTTTTCATTTTATGGAGTTGGAAAGTTAAGTGAGGGAAGACAAAATTCAGTTTTTAAAAATATGTTCTGCTACACGTGAGCGTGAAGCTATTTTGATTTTGCCAAAAAGAGAGAGTTTGGGGAGTGCTAGTATTTTTTAGTCTTGTTCATGTAAAAATTCATGTTTTTCATGCAAAAATGCTATAAAATTGTGAAAAATACATGTGAATGCCAGCAAAAACTCTTTTTGACTAGATTTACAAAGTTTGGTTTGGAAGCCTGTGCATGCTGGTAACACCTGCTGTGCATGCTGGCAGACGTAACAATTTTTACTGAGTGGTCTA
The DNA here is from genome assembly GCA_027564295.1 of Himantozoum antarcticum. NCBI lineage: Eukaryota > Metazoa > Bryozoa > Gymnolaemata > Cheilostomatida > Bugulidae > Himantozoum > Himantozoum antarcticum. The sequence continues at coordinate 11,231 of JAOQGN010056162.1, forward strand.
AAAGTGGTTGTTATAGAACTTGTCAAGATGAATATGCTAAAGCACATGTACATGTATGTAGCAGTTACCCTTGACACACCCATTAGAAGTTGTATTCCCCTGTTGTACAAATCTGAAAGTTATATACGATATCTAGATATAAATAGCACAGGGCACTTCTCTAAATGTACAATCCTGCATCTGCCTCAGAGTCCCGGCTAGGGTAGCAAAAGGTGTCTTTTCAATGGCCCTCGGCCAGAAAGCTGGTTCAAGTAGGCAATGCGCAATGTACATGTATATGGATCAACTAGAACTAGATATTTGTAGTTGGAAGATCTACATGTAAATTGAGATTGATTGTATTGACTACTGAGCAACAACATCAGTATCACAACTGAAGGAATAATGACAGTAATGAAAGAGGTCACCACGCCCTTATATACAAAACAGGTAGCCGGCTACGCTGGATCGTTACTTCGGCTAGGGAAGCCGTCTACTGAATACATAGAAATCAGAATTGGCAATCGCAAGTAAAACCACCCAGTCAGTGAGGCTGGGTGGGACACAAGGTAAAACTCCAGTTAGGTGCAGTATTACATATTTTTCCACATCATGCAGTATAGCACTATGTTGTTTCCACAGTTACATCAGCTGCTACCCTATCTTTGGGGTTTGTAACAGTTAAACGAGTGTGGCAACAGAAATTTAATTAAATGGCAAAGTTGCAGAGTTATTCACCGTATTTTGGGATTTGTAACAGTTGTACGAGTGTAACAATGGAAAGTTAAATAAATTGAAATGCTGCAAAGTTATTAGCAGTATTTTGGGATTTGTACAGTTACTTGAGTGTAGCAACGGAAACTTATATAACTTGCAACATTGCAGAGTCAACAGCAATATTATGGAAATTGTAATGAGTTAAACGAGTGTGGCAATAGAAACTTATATACAATACAGCAACTGCAACTGCAATATTCATTTAACTGTTACGCAAACCCCGTAATATTGCTAAACACTGTGCAACGTTGCAATTTATATATGTGTGCATTGCCACATTCATTTAACTGTTGTAAACCCAGTGAAATATTGCTCATTTTTTCATATCATGCAACGTAGCAGTATGCCATTTCCACTGTTGCATCAGCTGCTATCTTGTCCTTGGGGTTTGTAACAATGGAAATTTATACATGTATATAACTTGCAATGTTGCAGAGTTATTAGCAGTATTTTGAGATTTGTAGCAGTTGAACGAGTGTTGTAGCGGTGCAAACATAATATATAAATTGCTACGTTGCATGGTTACAGCAGTATTGCGAATTTAGGGGTTTGGGGTTTGTAACAGCTACACTAGGTTGCCAATGCCAACTTATGGACATTGCTACGTTGGAGGGTTCTCCATGTAGCAGTATTGCAAGTTCAG
>JAOQGN010056273.1:0-12628 GCA_027564295.1 Himantozoum antarcticum
AACGCGTCAAGGCTCTCGTCGATCCTGGGTAGAGGGTAGGCATCCTGCTGAGTGATGTCGTTCAGCCGCCTGTAGTCCCTGGAGGGGACTGTCGCCCCCTCCAGGGGGCGACGGTCCGGGGATCAGTTGCCAAAACTAGGCGAGGGATAAATCATCACCGATACTTAACCTTGACGGGCTAACTCATACGATGAGGGGGCAGGGCCAACGATGAGGGGGCAAAGGCATCGATGAGGGGGCAGAGGCATCGATGAGGGGGCAGAACACCAACGATGAGGGGGCAGAGTACCAACGATGAGGGGGCAGAACACCATCGATGAGGGGGCAAGTATTCTTGTGGTCAAAAGTGAGGGGGCCTTCTTTTTGATTGGTCAATCGATTTGCTAAACCTTCTCCCATTGGATAAAACTAACCACATTGCGGTTTGAGGTTAGGTCAAACAAAGTTCAACTGGGAGCGTTGAGCCCAAACATATACTACTTGCAGTTGTAATATAATGTATTTTGTTTTTCTATGCTTTTCTATTCTAATGTGAATCTATTTTCTAGAAGCGCTACATTACGGTTATGCAAACGATATGTTACAGGATGTTGCAGACTAGAGTGGGCATCTGTGTTATTTGCTATAATTATACAAAATATTTCCTCTGCCAGTTGCCAGTGCTCGAGACAGATGATTGATAAATAATGATGATTCTGATTGGTCAACATACATTACGTATACATATGCATTATACTATAATATGATTTTAGCAAAAACAGTTTTTATAAAAGCAACAAAAGACTGAAATAATGGAAAATTAAGAGTTAACTGTTTAATCACAATACACACTTGCAGCTGGCATGAATTGGAAATGTGTTTGGGGCCTTAATGTGTGAGAGCAGAAGAAGACAACTCCTTTGCTTAAATTATATTTTAGCGTGATTGTCTACTCAAATACCTCTGGTAGTTGTGTCGACACGTATTGAACTCACTTTACAACCCAACTTCCTTTCTAGAAGACTCCTTGATGAGCTCCTAAGTTGCCAATTATTGTAGTGTCTTTAGACTCTAGATATAAGTCAGTCATGTATATTAATTTTTAGTCACATCCATTATTAGTTATTACATTCATCAAGTCAGCCAGCGTTGAACTGCATGCAATGCGTAATGATTAATAACCATAACCGTAACCATGAATCTCACTATGCTCACTAGTTTCACCTTTCATCATCAACCTAACTGCATCGTGCTGTCTAAGCATGACTATTATTAAGACGATAAACTCTTGAGCAGAACTAGGTCAGTCATGAAGTCGAGTAAATGAAAAGTGGGCATGCAGTGAAAGTGGAGAATAACCCCTTCCCCCTTTCCTATAGTTAGCCTACTAACATGACCTCCCTATAGACCCTACAAACATGTCCTCACCATAGTTCTATAGACCACCCGGAGATCTTTGTCAAGCTGAGCAGCTTTACAGTTATACCAATTGCTCAGATAAAGAAAAATTCTGACCAATGCAAAAAGTTTGCACCACAGTTACAGGCTTATTATTATATTTCTTATTATCTTAATATAATGCACTGGTAATTATATTTATATGGAATAAAGTGCAACTGTGTTTGTAAACTCTGCACACATTAACGTAACACAACCACACAACCTGTGGACTATTTACAATAACTAGAGTAACCATAATCCATGCACTCATCTGTTACAGTTACGGCTGTAACTTACTTACTTTATATTGACGTTCTATGCGTCTGACGAGGTCAAAAGCGTATAAATAGGTTGAACAGTACTGCAAAATATTTTTTAGTGCGAAGAAAAGCTTGCCAAAGCATGCTAATGAACTTCCATAATCTCTGCTTTTGCAAGAGTGATCTGCTATTTAGAAGTAAAGCTACCCACTTGAGTACCATAGACGTACAGAGTTTCAATTAATTGGTGACAAAATGCTCTCCTAATAATTTTGACAGCAATTTTAAATTCTGCACTCAGGCACAAAATCAAGGCCAAATCAGAATCAAAATCCTAACACCACCCTAACCATATCTATTTTTTAGTTCATCATTTCACAGTATTTTACAGATTCCAAATTGGAAATTTCCAATTATATAATGCATCTGATCTACAACACCATGAAAAAAAAGCTGAAATGCTAACATAATTATAATTATGGCTATAATTCTTTTCAACCAGTATATTATCATTTCATTTGAACTCTGATAACAAAATATAATAAATGTCAGACTTTTACGGCTGATAGCATTACAGAAATCGGTGACTGCATGCTACATTTACTAATTGACAATTTTTTTATCAGCATAGAGCCGTACACACAATGCAATTGGTAGTCAAGGCTAGTGTCATGCTATAACAACAACTAAGTGAATGGTTTCCTAACAAATAATTATTATACAGTTACATATTATTACAGCAAACAAAAACATTGATTGCCGCATTAAAAAAAACTTTTTATCATTATGGTCTGTGAGCAAAAGTCGCCCATGCATTATTCATGCCGTTTAAATTTATTCACTTTGCCAACTTGCTTTTGTGCGAATGCGGATTATATTTTTAATTAACTTAAACTTGGCAAGTATTGCATGCAAGAGAAAGTATATTACAAGTGTTTATAGACTCCATGTGTATTATGTTCACAGTTGTGTTATACTGCGTACTGTAATGTCTGCAGGTACCTCTTTAGCCGCTCTTTAGCCTAGCATTTCCACAGACTTTTACTACAGGTATGCAACTTATATATTACACCCTCCATATTTCAATTGGAATTCACTGGTTTGACATTTTTTAAATTTAACTTTTTACGAAAATTCCATTTGTTCACCAAATATCTGTGTAAAAATTTATACAAATGAGGTATTAGCTACGGGATTAGCTCTCGTAGCATAGCCTTAGTAACAATTTCTATCTGAATTTGCTAACTCGTTGATTTCAATCCGATTTAGTGATAATATTTTATTTAAAAATATTATTACATAGCCGACAATATGTAGAAATGAATAATCAATTGCTGTGTAAGTTTTATGTAATTTTAGTCTACTCTTGCAATGCAAAAAACTTTCGTAACGGGTTTGTGTAATGACATCACAGCAACCTAAAAATAAATGTTGAATCTTGTACACACTTTGATTTACAATACACAATGATTCACCATTCGCACTATCACTACGAGACTTGGAACAGCTGACAAAGTGAGATATGAATTTTGCTATAGACTAGCCATTTTTGTTTTGTAATACAGCTCTCAATTTTAGCCAATGCCGACTGTAGATAACGCATGTGTGCAAATGTCAGTGGAGATATGGTTCAGGTGTTCGTCAGAGATGGGGATAAAGCTGTATTGCTCATTTGGGAAAGCCTACCTTTGGCATCGGACATATTAGTATGAGTGTAATTATTATTTAATTATTGTGATCAATTTATTACTTTCATTTATTAGTTACGAAGAATACTAGCATAGATTATACACCAAGCCTTACGTTGAATTCTATGAAGCAAGATGTCCTCAGAAAGACCACAAGCAGCAAGAGCGCGCAAGCTATCCATAGTTAGCTTTGATGGACACAACTCGACTACTGTTGACTTGGATGTACGATATGGTCGACGTCTAGGGGCGGCACCTTCTACAAATGGAGGACGGCTAGTCAGTGCGGGATCTGCAGTAAGCACTGCATCGACATGGAGTTATGTGAACAAGCCAGCAGCGTCTATGCAAGCATTGCGCAACAGGATACTAATAACTTTAGACAAAGCTCTGTCACTCATCAAAGAGTTTGAGCAGAGATATCTGCACAGTGCGGATGATGACTTCCACGGCATATATCAGGAGTTCGTAAAGCAGCTGCTGGCCAGAATTGGATATAAGAACGATCTGATAAATTGTGAGCATTTGGAAACGGTTATAATTAGAAAATTTCAATCTGAGCAACAAATAGCACGCCGTTCTGACTTTAAATCGCTTGTCGTTGTGTGTGCCAGACATCGTGCATTCAAAGAGTTAAAATCACAAGTTCAGAGCAGATTGGATGAGGTCTACAATTATGCTGACACATTTTGCGTTACATTTAGCAGCGAGGCCGAAGGACTTAGCTTTGAATCAGTTGAAAACTATGAAAATATTAAGACAGACTGTTTACGTGAGATTAGGAGACACTTGGAAGCTAGTCAGACAATTTGTGATGAGTTACGGGACATACAGCCCGTAGTAGTCTACCTGGAATCATATTCTCGAGTTCTACATCACATGGAAAATGCTGTTAGTTGCCTACATGGTGCCACAACATACCTCAAGAAATGGGTAATAGCAGACGAACAATATGAGAAAACTTTAGACAAAGAAATAATGTTTCTAAAACAAAAATGCAGTCGGGTGGCTGCAGACAGAATAACTGTATCTTCTATGAAGTTTGAAGTCAAGACTAGAGTGCCACATGCCTCCGGTAAATTACGTAAAGTGGAGATGACATTGAGTAAGTGCCAGAATGTGATAGATAAACTGTCAGAGCAACATAAGTCATTGAGTAAATCAATAGCGGAAGTACAAGACAGTCAACGGGTGACTAGAAGAGAACTGTCAAATCTACAGAGAAAGTCTGGCAGGCGACAGGTTTGTGGTTTAAAACTTTCGTATCAAACATCCTATTTCATATAAATTTAACAATCTCTCTGAGTTCCTTGCCAGATGTTTGTTGGCATTGAGCATACAATTCCGCAGATATAACAGAGCTTTCGAGAAACTATGGTTTGCAAGGTAACATGATGCAACAATGAAAAGTAATACCAGCTTAGCTTGTCGGATTATAAATATATTTTGACCTCTGTAAATCATTGCATGTTTGCTTGAACTTTAGCTTATTTAGCAAACTAGCAAGTAATGTAGCAAACTCTTCTATTTATTTGGTGGAGACAGCGGGTGGAGACAGCTAAGGTTGACATTGCTGTTTGTTATGCTACTCGCAAAGTTCATAGGATACAATCGCATCCAGTAAATATTTGTATACAAAACTCATTATTATTATAATTTGGCATATAAATAAGTAGAACCAATTCAGATTTAAATAGCAGAAGCAATCTTGAGACAGGGTAACTGACTGGCTGGTGGCACACTGCTCAGTGCTCAGCTTCTGATTTTTATTTTACTTTCTGATTTTGGAAACTTGCAAATAAAATTTCTACAGCAGCAATAAATAGATCAAGCATTCCTTACAAGTTCCTACATGGTCCCCATTTGTGCACACAAGTCACTGACAAGCCAAACACCAAGCTGTCGGATAAGAAAACTGAAAACAGACATTGAGATAGTTCATGAATGAGTGTTTGGCGTATATGTAACATGTAAGATGGTTGGGTTCAGGTTTGCGGTATCCAGCACAGAGAGTCTAATAAACTAGGAGCGGTTTCAATGAAATGGAGTAAATCCATAAAATAGAGATGGATAACATGACCATACAATATATCGTGGGCTCAGCACAAAAGTGTCACATCTGACAACAATACAAAAAACATTTTTTATGGCTTCGTCGTACTTTGGGAGCATCAAGGAACTGGTTTGGATACCTTAATATAATATCAAAAGCAAAACAATAGGGTAGAATTATGGCTCTATTAGTGTTTTATTTGTTTCCATGATTCAATAAATCAACTGAAAATTGGACGCTTATCCTTTATTTTAGCAATGCCAGTTGTGACACTTTTGCACTGGGCCCGCGATATTATAGTCTCTGCAATAGCTGGAACACCCAAAGACAGAACTTGAGCTTGCATATAAGCAACATTAGGTTTAACTTCATAAATCTGCATATTACTGTCAATGTACACTGTACTAAGAATTTTGAGCCAAATCTTGATTTAAACTTGATTTAAATTAATCTTGATTTAAACGGACCTATAATTGGTAACATAAGAAAACATAAGAACATGAATAATTTGGCCCGCCATCACACTCTCTCAAACACTATTGTTGGATTACCATCAACTGGTCGAACTAAAACAATAGAAGAGAGCCTGGCACACTTAAAAATGAGAACTGAACAAGATTTTTGGTTCGATGTCAACATATCTGTGGAAATTTTACAGAAATCTTCACATAATTATCTCGTTTTGGGTGCTATTTTAATCAGGCGACAGAGCAGGACGACCAATGTAGGAAATTCATGCAACGGGTGAGAAAGGTAGCAGTGGCATAATGGTAGCACTTACAGCAATGACAAGTTACCTGCAAAGAACTGGATTCGAGGCTCACGGCTAACTGGAGGTTTTTGCCCCGAAGAAGGTTTCCTCTTTCACTTATTGAGCCTAACACTAACATCTGTGCCGTGGTCTCTTAAATACTAGACCAGGTCTATCTGGAAATCACGTAAAAAATACCACCACCAAATTAATCTGAGCCCGTGTGGTGCCTAACGATATTACCTTTTCATATATTTTGCAGAATCCACAGAATTACACAAACCTGGTGCCTGTGAGTGACAAGCTACAGGAGAAGATGGAACAGCTGCAGGTGAAGGAGGATACGCTAGTCTCTAAGCTGTCAGAGGTTAAGATGAGGATAGCAGCAGCAACCAAGGAGACGCACATCCTAGAGGTAAGAGTCATGCTAAACCTACAACATGAATCAAATATCTAAATGCTCGGCCATAAGTACAGACCCATATTTTTGATCTAGTTTAATTTTGGGTTAACAAGAATTAGCCTGGCCATCATGAGCTCTTAAGCAAGCGGGAGTTGTCATCTACAGGTTCTAGTAAGGCAATCATCTTGTTCCAAGCTGTGGGCAAGCAACTCTTTTTCAACAACATAGGCGCGAATCGGAAATCGAATGAATAAATAGGAATGAAAAAAACTATTCTTTTTCATATAGTGCCCATGATATAGTGATATTCACTCTACTAAATGTCTTTACAAGTTGTGCCACAAATTTATGGAGTAGCATAATTATTACTTAGAGGTGTGGCTTAATCTGGACTAGGGAGCATACCAGTACCGCTATGTGTACCGTACCATACCAGTACCGCTATGTATACCGTACCGTACCAGTACCGCTATGTGCCAACGGCTATATTCAACCTCAAAGATCGAGTTTCAATTTCTAAGCTTCACCAAATATACAAGTATTAGTAACTTGATATGCGTGCTCAGATACTTGCTCATTGTAAGCCATTGCCACATCAATGTACATGTACATGTGAGTTGTAAGGCTATTAATTTGCTATTATTGATTTTGTTCGGTTGAGACATAAAATTAGCTTTTAGCTAATTTAGTATGTCCAACTAGAATCTACTGTCTGATAGTAAATCTATTGGGGATGTGGGAAAGACAACTTCCTTTCCCCATTTGATACTGCAGATTCTGAATACTTGAATCCTGGGACCCTCATGGGATCAGTGATGTAGACACAGGTGGTTGGTGCCATGGCCAAAAGATAATTTGGAAGTTTGTAAGTAAGGGAGTCTAAGACCCACTTAAACATCCCTCAGCTTGCAGTAGGATTACCTAATAAATTGTCCACCACCGCTTGCTGGGAAGCTGAGCTAATAATGTGGAATTCAAGTATTTGTATTAGATAAAGAAAGGTGAATGTGAGGTTAAAGAGGTTAACGGTGTGCATTCCATACTCAAAACAAACTTTCCTGGAAAGTTTGCAATCTGGTTGGTTGATTGACAACACTATGAGATTGTTGTGACATCAAATTATTATATGCTATGTTATGTTATGCTACCAATGCAGACGGAAAAGGCGAAGAAGAATAAATCCTGTGACAAGACATTTGAGCAAGTTTCCGATCAGGTAACAGCATTAAAGTCTCAAAGGAAGGCAAGCACAACTTTAAGTCAGAAGATCAAGGTCTTGCAGAAACTGAAGAGCTTGAAACAGGCTCCAGAGACCATAAGAAAGATGGAGTTTAACATGATAAACATTGACTACAAAGGTAAATGTTGCAATGAACATAGTACTCTAAGCAAACCAAAGAGTTCAAAATTTAGAACACATAACATCTTATCATTTACTAGATATTATAATATGCTGTATTCACTATAATAGTGAATGGAAAAACAGCTTATAGTCTAATGAATACTTTGTTTTATGAATTTTGATGAGCTTTCAAAGGATAGAGGTTGCAGAATGATCATGGGAACATAACTCCTGCTCATATTTTTTTTCAGCAAAACAGAGTGTCTGTACCCACATGGACTGTAACTGTTATGATTCTCTGTACTACGTAATCACTTTTTTTTTATCAACCTTTATCGATCACAGTTAAGCTGTGCGATTTGAATTTGGCAAAAATTCAAACAATTATTATGAGGAACTTTTCTCTTATTACGAGAAACTATTCTCTACAAATATCCTACAGTATGTTAGCTCCAGGATCCTTGACACACAGGAATACATTTTCGTTCTTGAGACCACTGTGAGATCGCAATAGCCTTTCAATGCAACTGCACGCATAGCAGAACACTACACCAACTCAATTATACTCTAGCTTGCTTTAGTATTTTTACGAAAACTCCTGATTTTCAAAAAGAATTATCTTTTGGGCATGTGTTCTTCCTATATGACCAATTTTGAAACACAAAATGACTGTTGTAATGGTGTGCCATAGGTGCAGTAGATTTGGTCAGCGTTGTGTAATTTACACCAGAACTTCTAACTTTGCGACAGTAATGGGCAGGGTAGCATTTACCATAATAAGTCCTCTCTCGTAATTAAGACTAACTCAAGCTTGCATGAAATTGGCAGCTCGGCAACAACATGTTAATCTACTCTAATTGGCTCGATTATGTTGTTATGAGAGGCTTTTGCCAATTTCCTTTGATCTCAATTATAAGTCCTTTATTCATTAACTCAAGTGATTCGATACAATGTTTCCGAGCGTTTAATTTCATATAGTAATCTCATATTTGGCTATTGAAAGAATGTGTCTACAACCCCCAACTGTTCAAATAACAATGAACCACATAAAAGCTCCTATATATCCATATCAAACTCTGGGCATACACAGAGCTACTCAAGTGCGTAGGAAAGAAAATAGAAAGCAGTGCATTTATATTGAATTCAAAATAAACAGCAAATATATAATATGGCAAGGTGATTAAGCAATTTGGAATTTCAATAGAAAATGGACCCTAAGTTTGGTTAGATATTTAATTGCATATTTTATAGTAACTTGAAATAATAGAATTTTTAACATTGGTTGTTTTTAGAGGCCATGCAGACGGCTATATGGGAAATATCAAATAAAGTGGGAAAGAACTGGCCAGCTATTTACATGAAACTACCATTTATGCCTCAAAGAACCAATGAGAAGAAAGCTGAAGACATTCAAGGTAAAAAGCTATTTTAACAACTTATGTATTCTTCAGCATTAGATGAGTTCATATTACACTTGCTCCGCTATGCATTCAAACCAATTAGGAGTTAGCACCTTAATCTTAATGAAATATATTGTCTAAGTTTAATCAATGAATTCATAAATTATTTAATTAATCAGAAAGCACCTCTTCAAAGTGCCGCAACCTATCTTCAATTATTTGAAGTGAAATTGGCTCTTACATAGTTCTTCTGAATTCGGAGGGTACGGAAAGCTCAATGCAATGATATCAACATGACGTAATTACACAGCCACATTTCTCATTGCTGCATAGACAATAATAGTTACATGTATATATATATATATAGATATCAACATATCTATGATGTGGTGTACTGGTATGGTGGTAGATATATATATCAATATATCAGTGGTGCGGTGTACTGATATGGTGGTAGATAGATATCAATATATCACTGAGGTGGTGTACTGGTATGGTGGTAGATAGATATCAATATATCAGTGATGTGGTGTACTGATATTGTGGTAGATAGATATCAACATATCAGTGATGTGGTGTACTGATATGGTGGTAGATAGATATCAATATATCGGTGGTGTGGTGTACTGATATGGTGGTAGATAGATATCAATATATCACGTGGTGTAGTGCACTGATATGGTGGTAGATAGATATCAATATATCAATGATGTGGTGTACTGGTATGGTGGTATGGTGGCACTGGCAGGTCTCAACTTTGTTGTTGATCAAAATATGCTTTTTGTTCTCAAAATCTGTTGTTGATCGACTCCCTCATCTGGAGATTGAAGGCAATTGGTTAGCAGGCCATATTTACTTCTCAGTAGGGAATGACGAGCTAGTCCAAACTTTGAACGATCACAATAATTAGTGGGCTCGAAGCTTGGGCGAAGCAACCTCTCTAAGAGCTTTCTAAAGAAATATAATTCTAATGCTAGTTGCCATTTTGAAAAGCAGCTAGATACAATTTATTTTGCAAGTCTTTAGTGTAGTGTGATTAAGGGTGATATGTTGATTTTGCCCATTAACCCACCTGTGGGCTAGTGGGCAAAATCTAGACCCAAAATCAAAAATTGGCACAAATGCCAATGTGCGTATTTCAAATGGATATTTATACGATAAAGACAAAATTGATTTATCTCGTTGCCTTTTCTTTTTGCAGTTAAAAAGTTTGTCAATTTAAACTAGATGATGTATCATTATATATAATAATGCACTCTTCTACAGGCGTACTAAGAGCCGGTGCACACATGGAAAAAGAAGTACAGGAAATGGCAGCCATGGCATTTGAGAAATGGGCTAGGAGAAGTACGGCAGCAAACATCAATGAGCTTACATATGCTGCCAAAGCATTTATTGAAGAGACAAAGAAGAGAGAACTTCACAAGAAGGTGAAATATTCTGTACCAAGAAGTAAGAAAAGATTTCAGCATTTGACAGCCAAAAGTAACGTTATATATGTGTAACCAATACACACACACTGCCAGCATGTAAATTCACCTCAAACAAGTGAGGATTAAGAGGAAGGCGACATAAAAACCGTCTATATAGATCTTCATTGCGATTGGGTACCAACGTTACTACATGCACATTGATTCATTGTGAAAAATAGACAGATAGATACTCTAATTTTATACTATAACAATTAAGAAAAATTTCTGACAGTGTGAAGAAGTGAATCGAAAAGTATGTCATCGATTACATTTATATCCATTTTTTAAACAATATTTATGCAATTACCATGTTAATAAAATTGGTTTTACCTAGCTGTGGTATTACCTAGCTGTGGTATTTAAGGTCAAACAATATTTATATATGCTCTAAGATTATATTTCCGTGAGTTGCATTCATAAAATGAAGCTTGGCAAGGATTATAAAGTATGATTCACAACAAATCTACAGATTGGTTTACTTACTTCTTGTTAAGGATCAACGCCGTACTACTGAGTTTTGCATTTTTATAAATGTTTATGATTTATTCAAAATAAATATTAAATAACGATAACAATCACAGTATTAACAAAATGGGAAAACGTAACATGATATAATTCTCAATATATATTATAATTGATCCCCGAGTGCATAGTGTTATTATTGGCAATAAGCATATCTGGAGTTATGCTCTCTACAGCAAATATAATAATATAAATAATCAAGAGAGAACAATTGCAAGTATTATGAGATAAATTAAACTAACTAATAATATTCTTGTAATTCGGCACCATAGCTAACGTAAAGGGGCAGGACAAAGTAACTGGAAATTTAACTAGATCTTGACTTGAGCTGAATGAAAAAGCCAATATCCTGCAACAGCACAAATGCCATTGTATAGTACCTGGAGTGCATAGTAGTAGATAATTACTGCCTATTGAGAAGAGAAGCTTCATGTAACTTGACCGATATTCCCAAGTTATCTTCCCTTTCATGATAGACGACTCCAGCAGTAGGAATTATTATATACATGTAGATGGTAATATTATATAAATATACATTGCATTGAAAGTCATGTCTACATTACACCATACTCCCCGTAGACTAATAATATTATGTAATTGAACCACCCGCTTTTTGATGCTGAATCGGCATGATCTTAATGATCATGATCTTTATCACGAATGTGGCTTTCTCCATAGTGTAGGCATTTCTTTTAGCTATGGATGAAGTTTGAATGCCACACTCAGGCTCACCTGAGCTTGGCCTTGTATAATTCTGTAGATATACTGGCACCATTTGCATATATTAGGTAAGTATTAGGACCATCGTAGATAGCCTCCCAATCGGCTGCAGGTCCAGTCTGAATTTTGTGCGCAGGTACGAATTTCTCTGCACCTTTCCACCTGTATATGATAGTATCTTTACTAGCTGGGCCAATAGCATTCTCATCCGAATAGCCCGGTAGTTGGTTTGATGCTATCAAATAGCTATCATTACCTACTGTAAAATACTCCCAGTCAATAATTCTAAAAGAAATAGTAAATTATAAATGTTAATCCACTTCCATTCCATACATGATGTAGAATACTGTAAAAGTATTGTCACATAGTTTATATATTACATTTCACCAACATTTTACAGAATCATATTTACAGGACAGTATCATTACTATTTTTTCCGCCAAATGTAAGATCATCAAATACTCTACTAATGCTCTGATTTTATCAATAGACATAATAGAGTAGATACATACATAGTATTAAGATTTTAAATGGTGCAACTGGTACATTAGATTAGTTTTTAGAGCTGTGAGAATTGTAATTTGTCGATGACATTATT